>JAUCNO010000241.1:643105-670144 GCA_032353835.1 Enteromius viviparus | reverse complement strand
CCTCAGTGCAAGACACATGAAAGCCTGCATGGAGTTTGCTAAAAAAACACCTGAAGGACTCCAAGATGGTGAGAAATTAGATTCTCTGGTCTGATGAGACCAAGATAGAACTTTTTGGCCTCAATTTTAAGCGATATGTGTGGAAAAAAATCAAGTACTGCTCAGCACCTGTCCAATACAATCCCAACAGTGAAGGATGGTGGTGGCAGGATCATGTGACTGGTTGCAATGGAGGGAAAGATGAATGCCAAGTACAGGGATATCCTGGTCGAAAACCTTCTCCAGAGTGCTCAGGACCTCAAACTGGGCTGAAGTTTTACCTTCCAACAAGACAATTACCCTAAGCACACAGCTAAAAGGTGTGAAAACTTGTTACTTCTTTCCCAAAAAGACTCTGTATTGGATCAAAGGGTGCTTCTACTTAATACTAAGAAATAGGGTCTGAATACTTAGGACCGTGTGATATTTCAGTTTTTCTTTTTTTAATTAAATCTGCAAAAATGTTAACAAATGTTTTTCTGTCAATATGGGGTGTTGTGTGTACATTAATGAAAATGAACTCAAATGATTTTGGCAAATGGCTGAATACTTTCCATACCCACTGTAATTATGTTTTATGTGTTTTATAATGACATACCTTTTGGGCTGCTGTTGGAGCACCTGGAACACACTGACACGAAAAGTCTCATTTTCATAGCGCTCACGTACAAAGTCCTTGTAGATGCGGAGCTCTGCAGCGGTCACAGTTTCTCCCACCGGTATACGGGACAGGTCAAAACGAAACTCTCGGTGGTGCTGATGATAGAAACGGAGGTCTTCATCTAGATCCACTACAGAAAAGAGGAAGATAAATTTAGTGGTAAGTATTTTATTATGTTATATTTATGTAAATGTCTTTAATGAAAAAAGCCATTCATATTATATTTTCATAATATATGAATTTATATATATATTTATATAAAATTATTCTACCAGCTACTTCATTATATTGATAAACATTTATAAAAAAAATTATATTATCAAATTTAATTGTAAATATATTACAAAATAAAATTTTGCAAACAAAAACATTTTTTTTTTATTTGGACCATGTGCTTGCAAACACGTGTACAATAAGTTTCTAGCCTTAGTATATAACATTTCCTGCCTCGGTTGACTGTGTGCGAGACATATGTGTGAGCTGGTTAAAAAATCATCTAAATTTGGTTTGGTCTGAATGCGAACTATGAGCTTTTTCTTTGTCTCATTTGACTTCATAGTACCGCTGCCAGCCAATGAGCTCACACACTGACACCACAGCATAAGTCACTGTACCAGACTTCATTCTGTCAGAAGCGCTGTGGAGTCACACTGAGCGCTTACGCTTGATTGCCTCACCCACATCACTGTGTCCAAAAAAGAAATGTTTGCTTCCATAAGCCGGTGATTGATCTGGGCGCTGGGTACCCTGGGGACCGAAGCTGGGGGAGAAACCACAGGCCCTGCACCCACCCACCATTGACTTCAATCACACACATGTGCCAACCACAAGAAAAGCTCTGTTAAAAGCCTGGCCCGGAAACCAATGGTGCCCCGCATATACATATACGTAATGGATACACATGCACGTTCAGGCTGTGTGTTGGTGGCTCCTCGCAACGCTAACCTGAGAGACCTGTTAACTGTGGTAAAATAATCTAATTCCGGATAAGGAAGAGGTCTTGAGTAGCATCTGGCTTGTCCCAAGTGTTCCAGACATGGTTGACCACATCTGGGAGAAGGTTATCCCTATCCTGTTGAAAAGACCAGCATATGTTGGGCAGTGGATGCTGGGATCACCACCAGGCTTCTCAAGCAGTTTCACCAAAGATAATAGCATAAACCTATAGAAGCCTGTTTCTGCCACTGAATAAAAAAAAAAAATCTCACAGTTGCGAGATATAAAATATTAGAATTGCAAGAAAAAGTCTGACATGCAAGTCATAAACTCACAATTACGAGTTATAAAGTAAGAATTGTGAGATATAAAGTCAGAATTCTCAGAACATGTCAGCCTTTTTTCTAATCAAAATTGGACTTATATTTTGCAATTTGCGAGTTTATAGCTCACGATTCTAAGAAAAAAGTCAGAAATGTGATTTATGTCACACAATTCGGAATTGCAAGTTTATATTAAGCAATTCTGACTTTTGAACTCATAGTTCTGAGTTTATATCCACCACTGAATTAAAAGAAATAATTTTAAAAGGTTACTGTGACTTTTTCTCTCACAATTCAGAGAAAAAGTCTGAATTGTGAGAGATAAAGTCACAATAACTTTTAAAAATAATTTTTTTAATTCAGTAGTGGAAACAGGCTTTCAAAGCCTGAGTTTTAAAAGTGTTGAAAGCTAGTTTTTTTAATAATCAAGGACTAATTTCTTCTTGTTTTGGGCATCTTAATCCGTGTTAATCCACATGCATGAACAGCCAGAAAAGCTCAAATAAAAGGTATCTCAACCAGTGCAGAGAAAAAATATATAATCAAGTCTCGGTCAGCACTGGCTTAACCCTGTGTTGTATCAACCCAGCCCAAACCCAGCTGAGCCGATCCTCAGAATTTCCAGCATGATGGTGGCATAAACATTTCCTGGAGGTTTTGTTCAGCTTTTACAACCAATCTGTCATCCTTGAGTTCCACCCTTCCACCCAGTCCAAGCTTTTCAAGTGACCTCCTGCAGGTATGCAGGGAATCTGTTATGATGATTCCTCTTTTTTTTTGCACATCCTGCCTGTAAGTTCATGAAATTAAGTGCTAGAGAACAGTGATGAATTTGAATCTTTTCCAACCTCTCGCTGTCTTGCGAGATCGTGATTATTGGGGGAAACACTTGGAGAGGAAGAACTCTGAGGCATGCGCATACTCAAAATAGCGAGTCATTTGTTTGACCGCAATTAAACAGTGGAAAGGAAAACATGGGTATTTTATGAAGCCAATAATTGCTTGTAAGGTTTGGTGTGTTTATGTGAACGGCCATATGATGCAAAGATCAGATATGCATGCCGCACCATGTGTTTTCACACTTAGCTAACGGGAAAGAGGGCCAATACACGTTTTAATTGTCATAATCTCTGTTGAGTAAAAACAGTCTTTATACTCACATGCAAGCGTTAGCCTTGAATATGAGCTATCAATCGGATAAAGATGTTATTAGAATTATTTACAGCAATTAATCAGTCGTTTGCATTTTATTCTGTATATATCAACATTTGGTTAAAAAGAAATCACATGACCATTCAAAGACCTAGAACACATAAAAAAATGTGTTTACAAAAATGTAATTTAGATGACAATAGCAGCACATTCTATTTTCTAAAATCTAGGTTAATGCTAAACATCAGACAATGAAAAGTGTGTTTTCTGAGCTCACTGAAAAACTAATTGGAGGTCTAATCGGCTTTCGGTGCCGAGGCTAGAAATCTGAGAAAAGTTCTGCTTACTTTTTTTTAAATCGGCTTATGAACATGAACAGGTGGATTTGTACGCTGCTTCTACATTGAGTTTAGAGTTTGCTGGAACTTGGATTAACAATTTACATAAGCAATCACTGTTTGTTTATGGTTACTTATCTTATATAGGCCTTATACTCCATGTTAAACCCTTTAATTAAGCTTTTTAGTTTAAAATCTACAAGGTTATGTCTTGAATGATAATGATTGCGATAAAAAAGACTGGTGGAATTTTGATCGTTTTCTTAGTAGGAGCATCCGTGCTCGAGAAAAAAAGTCAAATAAACACAGAAAACAGGAGTCATTTTTAGTACCACAAACTGCATAAGGTCATAGCCAAGTTGCTGGAAACTACAACCTTTTTGCAAATTGAAAACTAAAAAAGTAGCAAACTTTAATCACAAAGCATTGTTGAAAAGTAAAGAACTAGAAAGTGAAAAACCTGAAGGTCATACAGGCCATGATGTGAAAAAGAAGTTTGTCAAGACCGATTTGGATTGTTGGCCTAAGAAAGCCTTGCCTGGAATTTTAAAACAGTCTGAAGGTTATATAAACATTGTGTAGTTTGATACATGAACAGTTTGAAATTTGAAGGCTATATAAACCTTTAGTGATTTGAAGAGATATTGAGGTTTGAAGGGATGCAGATAGATAGATAGATAAATAAATGTTTACATGTCAATATTGAAAAAAGTCAACAGAGGGAGGAAATATCTCTGCCACTCATCAGAAATAAAACAAGCTGTGCTACACCTGTCTGATTTCCCAATCCAACAGATTCCTAACACATCATAAACCTACCCTCTCGTAAAATGTGTAATACTTTTGATGAAATTCCCAAGAGGTCAGCCAAAATGTGCATTGTTTTCCACTTATAAGCACAACATAAGCTGCAGCTGTCATTTATGCTTGAAGGTATAGATGCTGTATTGTGACTTACAGCACATTGGAGTGCTAAAGACAATATAAAGACACTAACCAGATCATGCCTTTCTGAAGTCGCTGACCAAATCATCTTTCTGAACTTAAATACCCGCAATTGCATTGGTTTCACAGAACTGCACTTCAGCGTAAAATCAGTGCCCTGTCATTCAAATATTCAGCATCTCATTTGACCACACACACACTATAAGGTGTAGTCTTGAAACCAAGTGTGTTTGAATGATGTATGTAACCCTCCATGTCTACTGCCCTCAGCGCTCTTTAAAAATGCCTCCCTAAATCCTAGTCATGCGAAACAAAGCCCCATTAAACCCCATGTCTTAACGTTTCGAGGGGATTCTGTGGAAACTGGATGTGTTGAACAAGTCAATTTAGAAAAGTAAATAATAATAATAATAATAATAATAAAATCACATTTTCTCAAGCTCTCTGAAAATGATAAAAATGAGTAGCAAAACACATATTTGTGTATTAAATGACTGATGGACAGTTGGGAAATAAACATTACATTTGTAAAAAAAAAAAATTCAGTTTCATAAATTTAAATTAAAATAAATTCATCTCGCTGCTACTTAATTTGGGCATACTTTTTCTAAACACACTGAGCAAAAATATTAGATATAAACTATGATCAATATAACGTACACAATCTCATGTATACCTAAATATGATTTATAATATAAAAATGTAAAACCAATTAACAACAAAATAATCCTAAATGACTGCAAGAACCATTTCATGATAAAACACATTAGAAATAAACGGCCAGGAGTATTTTTCAACAACTATGAGGGAAGAAAACGAGGTTTGTCACTGCCAAAGAGTCATAGTTCTCAAGAATACAGCCTTAAAAAGATTTATGATAGGAAGAGAAACAGATAAGATCCTGTTTGATCAACTGCTTAAAGCAAAATCTGATAACTCTGATCTAACATTTGAATCTAACAGGAATCTGGGTTGCAATGAGGAAGTCAGCAATCCACAGACATACCTATAGAATTAAAAAATAAATAAATAAATCAAAAAATTGATTAGGTGCTCACCCAGATTGACAAAGCTCATCACCATGTCGGCATCACTGAGAAAGTGGCTGTCCTGTTGGGTCAGCATCGGGGGTCCCGGGGTGGTGTACGCCGGTTTAAAAGAGTCCTCCAGGATGGCGTTATTATAGAGATCGAGCATGAACATGGGAGCCGCGGTGTGCCTCTCCTGCAGGAGCGGACGGGGCCGGTGTGGAAGCCCGAGGATGGAGAGGATTTCCCGCTGCATCTCCCTGCGCTCCTGGCTTCTCAGCCGCCGCTGGATGAAGCTGGACTGGATGTCATTATCCAGACTAAAGTTTGCTTGCATTGCGTCAGAGAGCGCGCTGCAACGACACGCCACTATCAAAGCTGAGATCAACTGCACTAGAATCATATTTAATAACTTGTTATTCGAAATAAAGTCCTGATGATTAAGAATAAGTCCTGAGCTCAAAGTAGCCTAAGTCTTGCTGCTTCATCTGATTATATCACGAAGCAGGTTTAAAACACGCCGATTGTGTTTAATAATCCAATCCAGAGATAAATCCAGCATGATCTGTAATGTTACATTGATGGTGTCACGCTTTAAATAGCCCGCTGAAGCTCGTGGGTGTGGCGCGCACACATGGGCTGTCTTTTAGTAGCCTACACAACAACATAAAACATAGGCTACTAGTTTTCTAGAAAATGTGTTCTAATTAGTGCACGTCAACCCGATCTCATGAAAGTGCGTATAATTATTACGCCAAATAAAAAAAAACGTAATATTGATACTCAGTTTTCGCGTGAATATTAAACGACATTTGTTGGCGTAACTCTAATCCTAACAATTGCGTAGCATCAGTTTATGCGTATTACAAGCAAACCAAATTTAAAAGAAAAAAATAACCATGTAAAAAAATAAAAAAAAAATAAATGAAAAATAAATAACAAAAAATTACCAAAGTAACCATGCTTGTTTTTTTCTTTTAAATTAGCGTAACCAAAAGGCCATGGTTACGATAATTAAACCATGGTTACCACAAATTAATCATGGTTTTGCTACACTAACAATAGTTTAACCCTGGTATTTGTAATACAACTGTGGTTATGAACCACCTAAAAGGTTTGCAGGTTTTTTTAGCCTACAGTTAACAATTGTGTAAAATACATTGGTGTCTTTTAGTAAACGGTGGCATAAATTGTTGAGAATAGAGTGATATAATTAGGAACAGACATTTACTTAGGCATGAGATTCACAATTTGGATAGATCAATGATGCAAACTGCTCATCATTTTTATTTAGTAATTAAGTAAATGAAGTTAAATAATAAAGTTTTAGTGCTATGGGATTTAGTTTATATGTTAAACTTTTTAAAAGGTTATTACAGTTAATATTAATGTCACAATAAAACATCTTTCAGTCACCAGAAAAAAACAGAAAAGAAAAGGTGTTTTAAAATATTTTAAATAATTGTTTTACAGTAGTAACTGTAGCTGTTTGGGATAATCTCTCGCTACTGTGATACATTTCTGTTGACAGTTCAGTGCTTTCTCTTACTCATTTCCATAACAGAATTCTGCTTTATTTTCTCGAGGTTAATAATTGTAGCCTGACACGTCTGAGAACACAATTACCTCCTAACCTGATCAATGCAAACCCCAGCACATCCTTGACCTGTAGCCCACCACAGGTTAAACATGTTTCACTCTCCGTCTGCCTTAATCTCTGTCCAACTAGGGAACAAACATCAGGCAAGTCATGACAGGACTCTGAAAGACAATGCAATGACAGCTCCAGCATGGCGATCTGGCATGTTGCTGACCACCTGCTGTGGTTAGAGCCCCTTTTCCCTGTGCTGGAGCCTGAAGACAAGAGTCTGGCAACCAGCACCACCCTCCTGCTGTGCTTGCAGTCTGCGTGCAGCGGCCAGCCTGAGCCAAAAGGTCAAAAGAGTCCCACACCCAGGTTAGCTCATACGTACTGCCCATGCTGAAAGGCACCAGTGATCTCACCAGCTCTACTAGTCTTTCCCTGACACTTATTTCTCTGCAGAACTGGGCTGTGCTAGGGTGGGGGGACAACCTGGAAAGCTGTCCTGGGCCCTGTGATGAGGGTGGCCCTCTAAGGTTAGGCTACCCAGAAGAGACCAGGCCCGCCCTTAAAAATTGCTGTTTCCCTGTAAAGATCACATCTTTCTCTCTTTGAAGCTGCCTCTCCTCTTTTTGAGATCTTAATGTGTACTTCAGTTCTTCAAGATCTGATGTGTGTGTTTAAATGTACACTGTCAGGAAATAATTACATCATGAGAATAACAAGACATTGACTTTAATCGACATTATTTGATCATGTAAAGCCAACATATTAAACAGTAGTCAGAAAAGTTCAACAAAATAGTTTAGATACAACAACAAAAACTACTTATATAAAATGAAGTGCATATGAACTATCACTCTATATTTCTTAAACGTCTTAGTAATATATTTAAATGCTTAGTTTATGATTAAGGCTCTGTAGGTTTTATTGTGGGTGCAAAATATATGTAGACCTATGCATTGCAATAAAATGATTTTTAAAAGCTTGATCTATCATATTTGATACTTAAATGTTGATACTTATATTCTCCACATAGATATAAGAGGCAATCAATAATCCTAAATTTGAACGATCCAGTAAATTATGTTCTTCACATATTACAATATTACAAATTGTTTAAAATTTATAAAGATTGTACAGCAAAAGGACACGTTAACCATGAACTGAAGGAGAACTGAAAAGAGCACACCTACTGAGGATAAACTCAGTCAGATGACAAAGAGTATAATAGCGTGTACATGAAGAGCCCTTAGAAATTGGTACATAATATAATACGAAATAGGTTATTACAGTTTTATAACATGGTTTCAGTACTTAAAATAAATAACCACTGACACGGGTCAATAATGTTCCTCCCAAGGAATTTAAGAGCTTGAGTCCCCACACCTAGTTTAAACAAGCCTGAAATCAGGCAACATTAAGGTAATCCCCAAAACATGTGAACTATCTACTCTAACAAAGCATTTCTCAGGTGGGATCTCTCAAACTAAATCACGCAGCAAACAAAGCAAGCAACCATTTAAATATAGCCATCCAAACGGTTGTACTTTCTATATTTTAATTAATCACTTGTGCTAATTTAGATATCATATAATCTGTAATTGCTGTATCGAATTCATTTTTTTAATTACATCAAGAAAAGTTGAACTATTAAAATAAATAAACAAAGAAATGCATTAATCGTTTATTTTAGAATCTGCATAATTAAAATAGTTTAGCAAGACTAAAAGCGGCACTTCACACGTTTTGAAGGCATGTTTGCACCAGAGACACTTTTGGGGGAAGGGCTCTTTTTAATATCAGCTGTTGATGGGAGATAATCCCACGGATGATAATTCACTACTTTAGTTTCTTTGTGCTAAAACAAAGGGCTGGGAGGCGCCCTTATGTGCTGACAACACATTCATCCCTCTGTATGTACTCGACTTATAAAACACAAGATATGTGCTAATGTAATCACACAAATAGGCGCTAATTGCCCTGCGGTGCGTGCAAGTCTGTGCGTCTCCAAGTGTGAGCATGATCAGCCCCCACAGATACCATTCCATGGATAGCATGAAGAAATGATTGTTCATTTTTTATATGTATCGGAGAAAAAGCGTTTGGAAATGTTTTGCAATGACTCGAAGTAAAGAAATATGCATTTTACAATTATTAATGAATAATGATGTTAACGCGACTATGCACAACGTGTCTGTGTTTTAAACACTAAATAATAAATATTATTGTTCTGAAAAGGTTAAAATCTAAACTGAATAAAGTTCAATATTGAACCGCAATTCACTGTATGCAGATGAGGAGGCTGTATTAAAATTTAGCCTTTACTGCCACCTTTCGGACAAAATATAGAAAGAGGCAGGAAAATAGAATTGGCGACCAACAAAAGCACTCAATGTCGCAATGTTTTTTTTATAGGCCAGTTTGTCGTTGTTGTGTATATATAAAGTAACACTATGACCATCTTCAAAAATTTACATTTTGTATACAAATGATGGGAAATATTATGTAACACTTTTATGTAACACTTTTAGTATACCTATTCTGTATACTACATTAAACTAAATGACAACAAAGGAGGACCAAATTTAGGTTTGTTTGTGTGTAACAATGATAGTTAAGGTAACCGTAGACATGTCCATTTCGTCTTTGAATGCCGAAACTATCAGAGATTGGAACTTGGAACCCGCCTGACGTCATAGCAACAAACCCTTACTGCGCATGCGTATGAACTATAAAATGCAGACTCGCCCGTTGTTTCTTCCCAGTTCCGTCGTCTTGTCTATGAAAGGTGAGTAGTACCCGTTTGTGATTATTTATTCTTCTTCTTATTATTTATCTAATACAACAGCTCTTAAAAGCACGTTATGTAGATGCTTGGCCAAAATACACACAGTGCTGAAGTTGTAAGAATAAAAACTAGTTAGTTTGGTGTAGTTCCGCGCTGACCACGTGGCTCACTTTCGTTGCACGCGGGACGGTTAAAGACAATGAATGCTGGACTGGTTTAGTATTATGTTACACGCGTTAGTGTATATGACCGCTAATAAGAATGAGAAGCAAGTTACTTACCTAACTTACTTGTATTTTTTGTTTCGCAGTATGTGGGCTGTTGGACCATGGAGTTTTCCTACAACGCCATCTCAGATGTTGGTGAGTTTAGATTTGGTCTATACTTTACTTTAAACCTCGGTAGCAATGATGACTAGTCTTTTTTTCCCCAGCAGACCGACACTGTTGACTTTATAACACAAAATAAGCCAAGTGATCTGAGCAACCATATGTTAGATGACACAAAATCGGTTCATGTTATAGAATATAACCTAATCCTTCCTACTTCTATCCCCACAGATCATACTGGAGCCAAATGGATAACCTTAATTCATCAGACTTCGTGTCATAGGTCTTTAACAATCCAACAGGTGAGATGAAGCAAGTTTGATAGATTCAATTGCCATATACCTGGTGCATATGATGACTAGTCTTTTTTCCCCAGCAGATCGACACTGTTGACCTTTTATAATACAAAAATAAGCCAAGTGATCTGAGCAACCATATAGCTGACGCAAAATCTGTTCATGTTATAGAATGTAACTTAATCTTAAGTACTCTCATCCCATCAGATCATACTGGAGCCAAATGGGTCGCCTTAAGTTCATCAAACTTCGTTTCGAAGCGTTTAACAATCCAACAGGTGAGATGAAGCAAGTTCTTGATGGATTTAATTGCCATTTACCTGGTGCATATGATGACTTATCTTTTTTCCCCAGCAGATCGATAGTGTTGACATTTGCTCTAAACTTTAAGCCAATTCTTCTGAAGCACCACCTTAATTTCCTTGCATGGTGTAGTGGGGATTTTCTTGTTCTTAAGTGCTTTTTATGTCTTTTTAAAAAGGAGGAATTCCATAATTCAAGAGGAACTTGCGACGTTTAAATGGCCACATGTGTAAAAAAAAAAAAAAGGTTTGTGCTCTTTTTAAGATTTAAAGTTGAAGAAAGATACAATGTTAAATAAAGATTCAAAATTGTACATCTTTTTGCTCTAGGCGTTTGAGCACTCCATGCCTCTGAAGGCCCCTTCAGCCCTGTTCCACGTGGGTTTGGCACTGAAGTACACAATGGGTTTCCTCAAAGCAATCCAGCATTGACCAGTCAAAGGGAAGGAAACCACCTTGAGAGCATTAAAGTTGCTCCTATTTTGTCCACCTAGTGTTCCAACATGCTAACTTAAAACCACTTTATAATTTCTCGTGTGTGTGTTCCATGCAAGTGTACATTTTTAGTCTCTTAGCTGGTAGTTAATTCTCTTGTACAATAAAACTAAGACATGAAGTGACTTAAGAAACTGGTTCTATGCATCTCGTCTGTGATCTTTAGATCAATGTATAATGTAGTTCAAGCTGAACTGTCAGTGAAGTGAAATTTGTTGAAATTGTTCTATCCAAATAAAATGTAAATAAACATTAAGCTGTTTATTGTAAAGTGTCTAAAAGGCTCTTAATATAGAGATCAATAACTTTTTTTTATTGCATAAAATAACCTACATGATGTTTTGATGCATTCTTTCATGTAAACAAAGCAATAGGTTTTTGGATCTTTATTTATGAATGGTCAAAGGTTTTACATGAATGTGTACATCAACTAAACTGAAATAAAGCATTTGAAGAGTCTTGGCAGTCTAAAACTCTTCAAGTGCACAGCTGTGGCTTAAACCATATTTAAAGTAGTTCCCATGCATCCTGTCCCCATTTCACAAAGTTACAGCAATATTAATCATACTTTTGTACAAAATATACAGACGTTGGATAAGATTACAGTTAAGACTTCAAGACATCCCTTAAAAAAACCCATTACAATAAGTCCAGCCAACGTTGCAGTTATCTTTTCTGTTGTCTGTCTGTCTATAGTGATCCTCAATGTAACCGCAATCTATGATCCAAATAACCTAAAAACAAACACAAGAACACTTTAAAATATGCAAAACTCTCCACAAAAAGCTTTTCAATAGAGTATAAACACTATACATATTACATTGATTATTTTCAGAACATGACTGTTTTTCCAAGTCCATACTCACACGATCATACAAAACATGATGAAAATGTTCCAAAGAGCAATGAATATGCGAAAGTACCGCAGACTCAGCAAAAACTCTCTGATGTTGTCACCTAAATAATGTATAATACGAGTCAGATATGATCCAGTGATATTCAGAGGGACAAAAATCTATTATTTTATGAAAATACATTCGAACTCTATTCCATGTGACCTGTAGCCATCTGCTCAGTGTCTAATTAATATTATACTGTCCCAATGATATTAAATTATCTATTGTTTTCATAATGCAACGTTAAAGCATTGCTGTTACCAGTTCTGGACGATCCAGATTCATCGTCAAACCCTTGAGACTGCGTTTCTCTCTTCTTTCTGCACACACACAGTAAACGGCACCGATTAACTAGCAATCATCCGACAGCTAAGATTGAAAACTGACAGCTAACATTTGTGTTTTCACTTACAGTTTGAAGTTAAGCACAGCGCCGGCGTTCATGAGCAGAGTGCTTGAAAACATAAGAAAATGAGTGACGTGGAGTGAGGAAAACACACTCCTGTTACACAGCGATAATAATACACCATACATATGAACATCACGAATAACTTTAGATTAAATAATACCACCAAATTTATACTGCTTTAGGAAAATGTGACATTTACCCAAAAATTAAAAGATCTCCGATCATTTTGGATGATTATATCCGCCTTGGTTCGTCCTCTTCTTCTTCGGTATTTGTTTGGGTACAGTGTAGGTCCTCAGTTCATCTTCGCCCCCTGGCTGCAGATATAGGAAATACTCCGAAAGCACTCGCTCTGCATTGAACTGTGCTGTGCTGGGTAGTTAACATGTAACCTGGATTATGTTATCAGATTCCAATATTACCATTTAGCGTTGAATATGCAACAATTATAGTATTTTGTAATATAACGCAATTTGCGGTCCATGCCTCTGAGTTTGAGAACAAAAGCACCTCTTAGTTAATTATGAAACAATAATAACTACAAATTAAGTTAACACTAATAAACTCTGATGTTGGTTAAAGGTCACAGTGACATGACATGACAGTGACATAAACAAAAAAAAATAATTCTTATGTAAAAAAAATAATAATGCAAGTAATGTGTTCATTAATTAGTTAATTATTAGCTTTTTCTCAACTCACAGAACCCCTGCATTGGGAGTCTCTGGATTAATTACATTGCAAAAACTAGGTTAAAAGTGATCTTAAAGTAATCCAAAAGTAGTCAGAGTCAAATGAGTAATATATCATATTGACCATGATTTTCATCATGTAATTTGTATTTGTAAAAGACTACAACCCAGCATTGTGTACATGTATAGCTATAAATATATATATATATATATATATATATCACTTTTATTTATAATGTGCTTTTAACAATATGTAACAAAAGCACTGAACATTATCAAATAGGAAAACATGATGGTAATGTATAATCACGAGATTAAACTATTTATTTATCAAATGCAGAGATGATCTCTGTTGTCAAAATGGTGATAATCACTAGAAATTAGGTGCCCCCCAATTAAGCAAGCGACAGCATCAATGGACAAAAATAAGAGAATGGAGAAAAAAACCTTGGGAGAACCAGGTTTAGTTGGGGCCAGTTCCCCTCTGGCTGGAGCCCAACACCAAATTTCCAGTTCAATATTAAGCACATGTCAGAATATATATACTGTATATATTTACTGTTCATTTTACTAATAGGCAACTTTATTTTTCTTGAGTGGCAATAATTCAAATATAATGCATAATGAATATGACTTTAGTATAGTTGTGCCCTATGTATTAGTTTGTGAGGGCAATGAGTAGAGTATTAAAACAGACAGATAAATATACATATAGATAAATCACAAATAGTTTAGGCTAGGCTAGAAGGAAACCTTAATGGAGCCCCATGTTTCCATTTGAATGTAGAGCTTGACGAGCACTGATCTATATATAATGACTATATAGGCTATACAATATCTCTATATAGATCAGTGTTGACGAGTCTCGTGTGAACATTGCGCCAATGTAAATCTATGTGGGAAATTCAAACTGTAAATTAAGATTAAAGTTTAATCCACGTTTAGTTAGAAAAGATATTACGTTAGTAAATTAGTACTTTTAGTTAGAAATGATATGGCATCTTAGATCTGGGCTGAGTTTGGAGAGTTAAAGCTCTATGACGAGTTCAAAAAGTTGGACATTTTAGCCTCAGAAGAAGAAGAGGAACAATGATGATGAGAGATGATAGGTTTAAGTCGGATTTCTGTTGGCTTTCTCTAGCGAACGTAACGTTAATTACACCTGCTAACCGCGATCTAAAGCTCGTAGATGATCGATGAAGAGCGCGTTTCGCTGTCATCCAGTAAGCGGCAGTAGCTGCTCTCCTCCGCGCGAGACGCGTCCTTGTGTTGATTTCGCTTCAGAAGCGCGCCTGCTGTGTATTAATAGGCATCTGCATGTGAACGGAGCCTTTTACTCGTGCGCACGGCGAGTCTCTTGAAGATCTGTTCATGCGGTAGGGGCATAACATCATGGAGGTGCTGGATGTCCTAAATCTGGGCGAAATTGCCCAGTATTTCTCGAAAATGGCGATGTTTCCAGTTTTTGATGTCGCTTATTATATCGTGTCAATACTCTACCTCAAATATGAACCAGGTAAGTGGAATTATTCTTTAGGGATAACAAAAGAATATCGCACTTGAGCTTTATTTGGATTTGATGTATTTATTATTCTTTGCATTGTCGCGTGGATCAATATGGCATTTGATACTGCTTTAAATATGAAAAACACAATTAAGACATAAAATAATTATTATTGTTTTCAACAAGTGTTATGCAATTTGGTTCACTGTCACATGGCACTGTCTTTGCAGTTGTAAGCAGAACAGTCGTATAGCATAACTGCATACAGATTTAAATATTTTATCAATGTCTCTACGCATCATTCAGCATTTTCTTAATTTTTTGGGGGGTGGGAAGAGTTGTCCCACTCTTGAAGACCCTCCTCGAAACACGATAGAGTCCGTGCACATTCCACTGCGAGTCTCTGCAATAAATAGAAGCGCCCTAAATAGACAGCAGCAGGGGAAAGGACAAAACGAAGCCCAGTAAATTTGTTAAGCAAATGTAGGAAGCTTACGACTTGCTAGCTTTTAACGAGTCATATTTGAAACATGTCCAAGTCGTATTTCAGAATTAAACTACAGACTGATTGATTGATTGATTGATTGATTGATTATTATTTTTTGCATTGTGACACTGTTAAATCCTTTTTAATTATTATTATTGTATCTAATTAAATAATGTTAGTTATTTTTGGTAGACCCAAATTATCTTTTATTATTGTAGTGATAATTATAACAATTTTGTTTTGTAAAAAATGAGCGTTTTGACATTTAAATGATGAGAATGAATTATTGGCATTATATTTGAGATCATTAAAAACATTTTTTTTTTTTTTTACATTTTTTACAACTTTTATTTATTTATTTATTTATTTATTCATTTATTATAATGACTTGTTTGGCAATGTATTGGGGGCCTATTATAACTGTTATTATAACATTGTACAAAATAAAATAAATATCAGCAACATTTAAATTTTAATGTATTACTTGCAAATAATGCAGTTAGTTCATTAATGGTCATTCAGTATTACATTTACATTTAGTCATTTAGCAGACGTTTAAATCTAGCATTACAGATTTAAGCAGTTTTTTTTTTTACATGCTATTCTGCCCTGTCCGATGAGAACAGAATACAATCAGGCTTTTGGATATTCCAGGGCACAGATATATATAACTATTCATGCCATTAAATTGTAAAACCATTCACAAACTTGTGATGAAGTGTATTAATGGAGCAGAATGTGATATAAATATACATTAGCCAGTTGCTCGCTGCAGTTCATCCTGTCAGCTGTTTGAGCGGGTTGGAGGTTGTGGTGTGAAACAGGCCTGCAAGTTTGAGACGAACGAGAAGCTTTAAGCTTCTGTTTATTTTTAGTCCACATTTGAGAGGATCGTTTTTCATTCAAAATGCCTTTTGGATGCGTAACGACCCAAGCTAAACCTGTTCTGTAAGATGTGTTCATCCCTAGAGATTTGTGGACCTCTAGAACATCTCTTAGTGGTGTCAGAAATTATGTGGTCCTAACTTTAGAGACGGTTTTTGGTGTTCACTGTAAAAAAAAAAGATGTGTCTACATATATATATATATATATGCTGTACTGTATATACATAAATAAATACACACAAAATAATTGTACTGGTAAAAGTAAATGCTAAAATGGATATAATAGGGTGTTTTGTCATTTTACAGCAAAAATAGTGTTAAATGTACCACTCACTTCTTTATAGCTTCCTTGCAATTTACAGTAAAATAAATATTATCTCTCTATTATCTTAACCGTTCTGTACATTAGGTTTATGTTACACTTTTTTGTGATTATTTTAGCATCATACTGTAATGTTGTTTTGTGTTTCTGTCTGACACTGTGGTGCGTTTTCTTTATTAGTATTTACCTCAGCTTGTAGAAAAACTTTAATTCCTCATGGGGCTTTTGGTTTCATAACGTTCAATCTTGTTAGTACCTTATTTTTTATAGTAACACGTGGAATTAATGTAAATGTAAAATTCTGGACACTAGAGGTGCTAATTTTTTTTCTCCCCATCCTACAAAAAAGTCTCATAAGCGTGCGTAGAGAAGTTGTAGTCATATGATCAGTCAAGTCTTTTTAATTTCATTTTTCAGTATTCCATGCAAATTTTAGGTTGAGTTCACTGCCCAGTGGAGAGGAATATTTTTCAGTAAATAACAATGTAAATTGCTCTCAAGTTACTCTTTTGCAATTTGAAATTATAATCGCATTCAGATTTTTGCAACTGCGTTTTTATAAATGTACACGTGTAAAGGTTAAGTGTTTAAAGTGGTTCTGTGTTGGTCTGTTCATCAGGTGCTGTGGAAGTGTCCCGTAGAAGCCCAGTGGCCTCATGGCTTTGTGCAATGCTCTACTGCTTTGGAAGCTACATACTAGCAGACATCATGCTTGGTGTGTCTCCCATCGACTATTTCCATAACAACAGTCACATCCTCCTGGCCTCAGCTGTGTGGTGAGGATCCTTATATGGTTCAGTGCACACTTTGCATAGGCTATGACAGTCCCTTTAAAATAGATCTTTAAGATAAATCTGCATCTTAAATATTTTTGCATTAATAAGTTTGTAAAATTATCATTTGATCAGTTACACGTTTAAGGTTTTTGTTTACATAATGTATATGTGTGCTATGTATATTTATTATGTACTGTATATACACACACATCTGTGTATGCATTTAAGATTTTTTTAAATTTATACATTAAATATAAATATAACGTTTATATAATAAATGCATTTATAATATAAATTAATATACATATAAACATGTAAAAATGTTCACTATATAGGCTAATCGTTCACTATGCGATTAATCGTTTGACAGCACAAATATATACAGTATATATAATTTCTTAGCTGTAAATGTAATAAAAATGTATTTTATTTTAATAACCATGTCTGTTTTTAATAATTCAGTGAATGAAATACATAATGAAATTTGAGACTACATTCTGAAGCCATTATAAATAGTCAATATTTTCACATGTGACAGCACATCAATTATTTACAACTAAACTCTTTGTGTTACATTCCTAAATAACAACTTTTACCATATCTTGATCTGAATACATCTGGTGTTTCATACGTTAGATGTCCGGTGTTTCCATTGCGTACACCTAAGGGATAATGTAGAGGCAGCCGGTAGTTATCGCAGAAATAAGCCTTTGGAGCGGTTATTATTCGAAAAGAACGAACCTGTCTCGACTGACCAATCAGAATCAAGCATTCCAGAGAGCCGTGTAATAAATACAAATAACAAATCAGTTCTACAGCACACCTTTATTAAATCCTCTTCCTCCGATATCATGGCAATTTTGTATCTTTTTATCAGAATGTTTTTTCTTTTTTTCAGGTACCTGGTTTTCTTCTGCCCTCTTAACCTATTTTACAAATGTGTGGCATTTCTGCCTGTGAAGCTTGTGCTAGTTGCAATGAAAGAAGTGGTCCGCACACGTAAAATCGCTGCTGGAGTTCATCACGCGCACCATGCTTATCACCACGGCTGGCTGATCATGGTCATTACTGGTTATGTTAAGGGTAAGTGTCTTATATCTCCAGAGGGATTTATTTTTAGGGGTCATGTAACGCTTTCATAAGACCCTTTAAAATCTTTTGCTCTGGAGATCTGTGCTGCTCTGCTGAATGTCTCTGTTAAAACTCGCAGGGTCAGGGGTCGCTCTCATGTCCAATTTCGAGCAGCTGTTGCGAGGAGTCTGGAAGCCAGAGACCAATGAAGTTCTCAGCATGTCATTGTGAGTGGAAAACCTTACACATAAGGAGAATTTTGGAGAGCCCCCTATTATGCCTTTTTTAAAATATGATCTTTGATGCAGTGTGTCATGTAGCTGTATGTGAACATAAACTGCAAATTTGTGACGCCGACAGTGCACGATAAGTGTCTATCAAAAAAAAGAGTAGGCTCACATTTGGCTAAACGAGTCAGCCATTCGAATCTTTTTCTGTTACAGCCACATGTCACAAAGTAACATATTTGCATAATGTTGGCCCACGCTCTATGTCGTGAACAATCTGCCCAGCCACAAACAGTATAATTTCTACATTTTGTTTTCCGACACACGCTGTAGCGGTAGACCAATCATAAAGGACTGCCCCATCTGACCAATCACAGCAGTGAGGGCTCAAGGTTTAGACAGACTGAAACTGAACCAGTCAGTTACGAATAATTTCGAAATGCGGTAAAATAAAATCTAGTTTTGGGGAAAACTAAAGTTGATCTTGCGTACATGTAAACCTGTTTTAAGAGATTCATAAAGCAATATTAGCAACCTTTAAATTAGCATAATAGAGGCACTTAAAAAAATCAAAGTTTAAAAAATTGTCTATTTTCAAAAATAACAAAAACCTCTATTAAATAGCATTATAGTCCATATGTGTTTCATTCAGTCTTCTGAAGCTGTTCATTATAAATGTTTAGAATGTGATTCTTGTATTTTTCAGCCCTACCAAGGCCAGTCTGTATGGAGCCATTCTTTTCACCCTTCAGGAGGCTCACTTGCTCCCTGTGTCTAAAAGCATGCTCATCTGCCTCTTCACACTCTTCATGGCCACAAGCAAGGTAATAAGAATTTTTTTAGCTTATTTTATAAGTTGAAATATAAGAAAGACATACAAAATATGTCATATATTTGACATATGTTGGGCATACAAAACCATACCTGAAACAAAAAACTAATAGACACAATAATATTTCCTCCACAAGTCAGAAACTGTGATCTTTTAAACAGATCTGCATGAGAAGGTTTTTTTAGACACGGAAGGGCATGGTCTCAAAATTAAAGATGAAAGATGCAACAAAATGCCAGCAGGGGTCACTCATACTTCGTAATTAAACAAATAACAGACATTTATTTAACCAAAATACATTATTCACTGAACAGTTTTATGCCGTATTATTAATTGTTTATGTTGCTAAGGGTATTGATCCACAGAAGCATTGGGTGAAGCGGTCATAGGCCTTGCTGTATCATGAATAAAACACAGCTGCTGACCAATCAGAATCCATGAATGGAACCAACCATTTTATTAACGTGGATAACTCATAAGCAACTGTTTATTTGGGCCGCTATACACAAGCGGTCTTGACGTGACGTCATTCACCATAGTATTCAGTAAATATATGAAAGATGCCACAATCCTGCACAGCGAAGCTGCTCTGTGAGAACATACAGTTTGGTGAATGACGTCAAGTGGACTGTTCCAAGATGGTGCTTGGAGCGGTTGAATGGGTTTGTCTATATGTAAATTTTTTCAATATAAAATTAAAATGCTGGTTATAAAAAAACATGGTAAAAACTCAAGGGTTATTCAATATCATTGGTTTATTGCAGTAAGCCTCAGGAGTGCATTAGTGCAAAAGAAAAAAAAACTCAAGGTGCATGTGCAAACATAGTGTACATTTAATGGGCAATCACACTGCACGCTAACAGTATGAGCGTAGTAGTACACTAGTACTGATGAAGAAGTCAAAGGGCATAACCCCTAAACGTTTAGTGCAGTATTTGGCTTGAGCAGCCCAGTAGCAATGACCAATAAAAATAACTTTTTGCACATGCAATAAAAACTAAACTATTGACATAGACATGTCTAACTTCATTACTCAAGAATATTTACTCTTCCTCGTACAGGTGTTTATGACGGCCCGTCATTCTCACGGATCACCCTTTGCCCTCATCGAGTCCTGGCTGTGCCACCTGCTCTTCGGTTCACCCCTCAGTATTGAAGATGCCCATGATCATCACCACTCTGCTCCAGCCGCTGCACCACACTCGCCTGCCAAAACCAAGGAGGAACTGAGTGAAGGAACCCGCAAGAGGAAGCCCAAGAAAGCAGAGTAGACTAACGATACAAAAATCATCAACCCAACCTGTGATATGACAGAGCGACTCGGCTCTGCTTGAGAAAGGAGGGAATTTGAAATTAAACCAATGCAAGTTTCTCTTTCAGTGGTGCTTTTAATGACAGACATGCCATATAGGGACTCTGTAAATAGCTTTCCCCCTCTTTACCAACTTTAGGTTTTCCATCATTCAAGCCCCTTTCTCCCCATGCATCTGATGACGTGCAGTGTGTCATGAACAGGTGAATGAACGAAAGGCAGTGTGATGAGAACCTGCCACTATACGTTTGAGTTCATACTTCACTGAAGGGTCCATCCTAATAACTTGATGAGACTCGTCGCCCACTGCTGGTTGACCCGATGTTCCACAGAGCACTGCTCCTTCTTAAAATTCAGTTGAATTGGGAAAGTCAATATATTTTCACAAAAAACATTCAAATAAATTATTTTTCAGCCAAAATCAGCTGTTTCAAATTTTTCCAAATGTGAAATTCCAATTGAAGTGATAACAGCGACTGGGTTGGGCCCAGTCAAAATATATTTTTCAGTTCCAAATAATTATATATATATATATATATATATAGGCTATATGTGTGTATTTTCTTTATAATACAATGACATAGATACAATACAATTAACTGTTCCTTAACTGCCATAAAATTAAAGTTGCTGACACTGGCATTGTTCTAAATCCTTCTTTTTTAATTTATCTTGCTTTGAAGAACTGCAAACCTAGGGGCATCACCAATTGTACAAACATATATCAGTAGTAACATTTAAAGATCATGCTATGTAGTTAATGCAGGGCATTTGCAATAAATATTACAGTAAAATGTCTTGATTTACAGCCTGTATATTACGCAGATTACAGGTGGCATCTGAACATCAAGCCTGGGAATGCACATATGACAGATCATTCAAAGACACATAGTAAAATGAACTATTTTGGTACTACTGTACCACAGCCATTAACATTTTGGATCTCTACCTTATCATTTATTACTTTATCATTTTTAAACAATGCAACAAACCCAATTTCAACATGAACACACAGATACAACGAAACTACATAAAAATAACCTCATAAAAAATATATTATGGTCAAACTGTGTTCATCTTCTTTAGTTTTGGTGGGAATTCCTAATCTGCTAAATAAGAAGAAAAATGAAAAAATCTGCGTGCCAGTGTTTAATGGCCTTGCTGTTACATTTAATAAAAAATAAATAAGTAACTAAAATTAAATAATGTGAGAAACACAACATTTAGAAGTACTGAATGGATTTTATGTTCTAACATCTGATAAGTGTTTTCATGTTAAAATATTAAACTAAAACGAAAACATTACAATTTTCTCTAAGTTAACACCCTCGTTCTTAGGCTGTGGCTGAGATAGATAGATAGCTAGATAGATAGATAGATAGATAGATAGATAGATAGATAGATTCTATATGTTTTTTATATATATATAAATCATTCCTGTGATGAAAAGCTTAATTTTCAGCATCATTATTTCAGTCTTGGACTATAGATAGATAGATAGATAGATAGATAGATAGATAGATAGATAGATAGATAGTCGTTGCAAAAGTCATCAACCAATCGCGGGCTCCACTGAGGATCATGTGACCGGAGCAGGAACTGAGTGAGCGGCTATTATAGGTCCTTTGAATCGTTAAACACGCGGTGTTTCTGACTCACTGAAACAAAAATGGCACCTACAGGTAAGAAAAACATACTACGCCAAACTTCACTAGCATGCATTGTACCACCAGAATATAAGAACCTTAACATAAGTGTCTGCCTTTTAGTGCCGCTGTTGTGTTGTGGCTCTAACGTTAGTAATCGGTGTGTGTCAGCTGGTGCCGCTAAGCTCCGGAAAACACTCCGGACTTCGGCTTTAGTTCTGCACTGACAGGGCCCAAGTTTACAATGCAAGATGTTCGTTAATCAATATGATTTCTCTGTTTGCATAACGTTCCTTAAGTGTTTTCTGATGCCGTTTTGCTATTTGTAATGCTGGTATAGGCTCAGCTTAATTAAATGCTAACGTTAAGTATGTTTTTTTAAGTAACGTTAGAGCATGGCTACGTTAGCTGGTTAACCCTTGAGCTCTAAGGTTTATTTGACGCCCTCAACAATATCACTCATATCAATATCCAGCTGCGCTAAAGAGATAGCAATACATCTCATTTAACTTAAGTTTCTTGTGTGATACATAACGGTTAACTTATATGCATTCGATATGCATGTGTTTATGTAGAGAAAATACCTTATTAAAATAGCAAAATTCTTATATTTTATTAAAATATTTACCTTGAAATTCCTGTTTAAAACAAGTTATGTATTTTTTTTGTAAAAAAGCTGTAGAAGTAAAAATTCAATTTAGGAATAATAAATGATATCGAATGAAACGGTTCTGTCTGCAAGTCTGAATTAAGTTCATACTGTTATAGTATTCTAAGCATTTTTGCTTTTGAATGTCCAGGTGAAGTTGTGTTTGGTTCTGGGGAACGGGTCTGTGATGACAACCATTTGCACTGGGATCTCTCTCCCGACCGGATCCAGCAGCTTACTGAAGAGCTTATTGCCAAGACCAAAAAGGTGTATGACATGGTTGGAGCGCTGGACTTGTCCAGTGTCAGCTATGAGAACACCCTGAAAGCCCTCGCTGATGTGGAAGTGGAGTACACAGGTAAAAATCAGTGGCATTATAAATACAGTTTCATGATAAAAATTTAGCTGATTATGTAACTTGTAACATATTTAAAAAAAACTCCAGTTTACAAATTTTTTTTTTCTTTAATACCTTTACTATTTTTTTTATTTCATTTTATTTGCAGTATTTTTAAATAAGACATACTGGATTTGAATATGAAGCATTTTAGCTTTACTTGATTATGCACACATCATTTAAAAATGATGTATCACTCTTATCAAATATGATGCATAAGCATTTTGAGGAATGCGTATGTTTGTCGTCACTGAGGTGTTTCTTTCTTGCTCAGGTATGAGCTACATCTTCTGTCCTGCGTGATACAGTATGATTTGTATTAGCTTGATATATTAATTGTATAGTTTATTATATAACTAAATAACTAGTAGAACTTAATTGTAATTAAACTAGTAGTAATTTTAATTAAGTTTAAAATGTAATTATGGTTAAGTAAGAATATGTACGCAAAAGTTATTTAACTCTTGAGCATCAATAATGAAAAAAAAGTCTTTAAAGGGACAAAAATGCCAGTTTGTTTTCATAATGGCACTGTTTTTGTTGTTTTGTGTTTTAAGGGGAAAAAGACTATACCAGGAAAAAATATTATTATTTATTTACAGTCTTGGATAATTAAATTATTAGAAACAGTAATAGTTTGTATAAACGTAGTAGTGCACCAGTGTCAGAATAAAAAAACGTTTCTTTGCACACACTCTGATATCCATACCAATACACCCACACTTATATTACGTATGTTTGATGCAGTTGGCCTTTATTTAGCAGAAGCAGAAAACGTATGCTCTGTGCATTGACAGCCAACATGTTCAAATAAACACAAATAAAACACACAGATAAAATTCTCTAAGGATGCACAATGGTCAAACAGGGGTTATAGTATATATGGATATAAAATGTATTTTAATAATAAATAAGTGAACACACTTGTTAATCATCTAAGCAGTTGTTTGTTTTGAATTACTTTTATTCTTATTTCAGTCCAGGGGTGACATTTGCAAAGAAGCATACCAGGTTTATCTATCTATCTACTTTTGTAAGCACCATCAAAAAAACGTCTGAGTGTGCAGGAAAGCTGTGTGTAGTGGCATACGCCATTCAGCACTTTTTGAATAATGACAAGCGGCCCAGCTCGTGTGTTCTTCTGCACTTCACCATTGTTCAGGTGTCGAATTAGCCGAATTTTAATTCTAGCCAAACAAAAATGTAAATGTGCCTCTTTCTGTGCTTCCTGTTATATTTCTTAAATAGGCTGATTGCTTTCTGTGTTTAAACCTATTTTAAATATATTTTAAAATCATTTTTAAATAAGTTTAGTCAATCAAGACATTTTTGCCTTTATGTTGTGATCATTGTTTTTAATAATTGTTCTATTCTTTGTTTTATTATTGCTTTTATGATTATTCTACTCTTTCTATGTAAAGCACTTTGAATTACCACGGTGTATGAAAGGTGCTATATAAAAAACCATGCCTTGCCTAATATTTGTCATGCTGAACACATTAGCATAGGACCTGCTGATTAAATTCAAGTATCAAAAACAACCAGTTATGTGTTTTCTCAAATAGCATCTTTTTTTCTTTTTTTTTTTTTTTGCAGTTCAGCGGAACATGCTGGATTTTCCTCAGCATGTGTCCTCCTGTAAGGATGTCCGCACTGCCAGCACTGATGCCGATAAGAAGCTGTCAGAGTTTGATGTGGAGATGAGTATGAGAGAGGATGTTTATCAGAGAATCGTGGCTCTGGAGGTGAGCAGGGAGAGAGCGCTGTCAGAAACGAAACACTAATATCTCTCAGGGACAGAACTGAGGTCTGAGACCGCTGGCGAAACCTGCTAACTGACCTAACCAAGGATATCACACATTGGTGTATTGTTTCACCAGCATGTGCATAAACTTTTGCCATGCATTAATTAGGGCTGTCCTTAACTAAGGATTTCTCTGGTCAACTAAAAGTCCTTCATTTTAAGCATAAGTCGACCAATCGCATGTTTGTTAATAAACCATTTAAATCAATATTATGAGCTTTGATTGCACACTTAAGCGGCCATGTAAAGTTGCTAAGTTCAGATAATACTCCATATTTGAGGATGATGAATCATAGGTTTAAAGGCACCTGTATTACAATAGACTAGTTGTTATCTGTCAGTCATGGTTTGTGTGACTCCACCTTCAGATTAGTATTTATTTTTTCTGCGACTAATAAAATGTTGGTCTACCAACAATTAGACGACTATTAGAGGGGGCAGCCCTTGTTTTTATATAAGAACAATTAAAGATGTAAGTGCAGCCTTTTGTAAACGCCTTATTTTATTTAAGCAACTGAATTTTTATTGTAAATGATGTCTTGTCTTTTTCTAATAATTTATAAATAACTAAAAGTAATAAGCATGTAATTTTAACAGGAGAAGCTCTCAGGTGAGAGTTTAACCCCTGAGGCCATGCGTTACATGGAGAGACTCATTAAGCTTGGCAAAAGAAACGGCCTTCATCTTCCGAAAGATACGCAGGAGGTCAGATATTAAAACTTCCTTTGAGTTTGCTGTGGAGCTCTCTCTCATATCCTATAACAGAGCTTTATCTTCCCTGTAACAGGAGATCAAAAAGATCAAGAAAAAGATGAGCACTCTGTGTATCGATTTCAACAAGCACCTGAATGAAGATACAACTTGCCTCCATTTCTCTCGTGAGGAACTCGGTGGGTGGGCAGAACACTTTCTTTTTAGAGAGGCACTTAGTGCTTGCATGAACAGTTATTTTTTTCTTCTCTTACGTGTAGATTTGAAAATAAGATATGATGGGTGTAAATGCTTTTTTAGGAGGGCTTCCCCAGGATTTTCTTAACTCTCTTGAGAAGGATGACTCTGGAAAACTGAAGCTTACTCTGAAGTATCCTCATTACTTCCCCACCATGAAGAAATGCTTCATTCCAGAGACACGGAAGCAATTGGAGGAGGCTTTCAACTCGCGTTGCAAAGAGGTCAGACATCCCAGGAATAACCTGAACTAGAATGCTACCCAATTACACTATGGTTTAAAATCATATCGTTGAGTCATCTTCATAATGCTGTAATGATTCCCCTGACAGGAGAACTCTGCTATCCTGAAGGAGCTTGTAGCGTTGCGCTCTCAGAAGTGCAGCCTGCTGGGCTTCAGCACTCATGCTGACTTTGTGCTCGAGATGAACATGGCCAAGACCTCTAAGACAGTTGCAACTTTCCTCGGTAATTACAAATATCTTGCATATATAAAATAACCAATTTATGACGGCAAAGTTGTAGAGGCTGGAGGGAAACTATTAAAAATGTATTTAGTAGTGTGGAAAAACCAGCATTTGAGAATCTTTTGGTTATTTATTGTTCTTAGTATTTTTATAATATATATATTTTTTTCAATTGATCAAATATGACTGTAAAGATATTTACAATAGAAGAAAATATTTCCATTAGATTATTTTTTTTTGTAACTTTCTATTGATCAAAGAATTAATAAGTTATAGTTTATTAAAAATGCTTGTTTTAAGTGTTTATTTAAAGGTGTTATATAAGTGTCTTTTATAAATATATTAGATAGACAAATAGATATTTTTCCTCAAAGAGGAAAATTAATTTCCTCAGACCGACAGACAGATGGATAGATAGATATCAATCAATCACTTTTATTTATATAGCGCTTTTAACAATACAGATTGTAGCAAAGCACTGAACATTATCAAATAGAA
>JAUCNO010000241.1:616256-626279 GCA_032353835.1 Enteromius viviparus | reverse complement strand
GTTGTGATTAAATTACACTTGTTTAACACACTCTAAATAAACGGATGACTTATTGAAAGTTTACATTTTCGCGCTGTCGTGACGACGCGTGACACGTGACAACATCAATATGGCAGATGTAGTACGTCCCAATTCCATTCATACTACTCACATTTATACTATATAGTACCTACGGTTTTAACGGTCGAGTAGTATGTTCAATTTTAAATGTAGTTCCTACTTAAGCAGTATGCGATTTTGGAGGCAGCTTAGGTGTTTCACGGATTAGGGAACTCATGAGTAATGAGTTCCCACTGATTACGGTTGGTGGGAGCCACAGAGGCCGTTGTTACACCAAATAAGTGAACTACTGCTTACTGTGATTACAGGTAAGGTTATGATGAGAGACAACCAGTAACGGACTTACATTTACATACTTGTACCGCAGCTCCTTCACGCTGTCAGAGTTCCTCTCAAATGGTACCTTGTAGATTTGTTTCATTGTCATCTGATGCTTATTGTGTTTATATTCTGGAACATATGATTGTCCTGAAGGATGGCATCATGGATCTTTCTCAATATGATGACATTTTTTGCCATCACCATGTTACAAATCTCTCTATCCTGTTTATCATTGAGCAGTTTTTCTTTGCCACCCACGCGAGGTTGTGCAAGCCTACACAAAAAACAGAATTCAGTAAGTTACCAGTGTGTTTACTCACAGTAACTTCACCACAATCTTGCAACATTGCACAGTGACTGGAATACTACTCTAAACTGTATAAAGTATGTAATTCCATTGTTTACAGTAATTTGTTCAATATATTTCTTGTCATATTTAGTATCAAAACATTCCACTAGTCCCCTTAGTCTAGTATAGACCTACTACTGTAGGCAGATGCACACAAAATCTCTACAGTAAGTTATACATTTTTTGACTCACGCACAGTGTCTTGTACAACATATTATTCCATCATAGATTACATACCTGTTTTCCCTGTGAAAGGTTTGGATTATGGAGACTGTAGAGCGAGGCACATTAGGCTGCACTCAACGACCTGCCTCTGCCGTTGTGAGGCAATGGTTTATTACATGGTCTATAATTGTGGACCGAATTTCATTCGGGACAGCACAGTGTCTTCCCACTCCTCGGTTTGTTCCCCCTATTCCTCCACCACGCATTCTCAGTCCTCCTCTTCTTCTTCTTCTTCTTCTTCTTCTTCTTCCTCCTTCTCTTCCTTGTCCGTTTGCTTGGCCTGGTCTATCCATGTTCAGAAATCGGACTGGCGCTGGTCAAGCTCTATATATCTCTACATATCTGTGTTTGGCAGCACACGATCATGGAAAACACCTGTGTGTGACACTCTCCCTTCGTTAGTCTAGTTTTACCTGACTGTCAATGATTGTCATCAATTTATCAAATATTCAAAGAAATTCATATATGTTATTCATGGTATAATGTTCTTGACCAATTTTGACAATTGAACAGACAGTTGTGCATGCGAGTACTTATACAATGAAATCACGCTGACATGTTTTGGAGAGAATGATCATTAGACTGAGAATCAACTAATCAGTTTAGATATACAAGATCTAGTAAAAGCATCTCACTTGCTCAAAATGGATAGTTTATTGCTCAAAAGCAAGTATTCATGCACACCCATTTAAAAACTACAGTAAAGTTAGACATTACTGTATGTAGTGAGGGTTGCTGTGATTTTGCCAAGTAGGACATGATCCTGGATGAACATTACTGTCCAAAAACATAAACTTATCCCAATCCTTACCCTTAAACCTACCCCTACCCAAAATTCATACAAGGATGTTGATCCAGGAACATCTTGTACTTGGTGAAATCACGCTCACCGTGTAGTGAGGTATCTGAGTACAAGACACTGAAAATGTATATTTCACATTTTTACTGCATATGCTCTTTGCAATTCTAATTTACTTTATTCAAAGCATTGTGAAAACAAATAAATACACCCTTATTTACAACATGCTTGTGAAGTGGGGGTTTATGGGATTCAGTACTGAGTGATTGTAGAGAAGTGGTTTATCATTGGTTGCAACTACAGTACAATAATGCTTCACACACCCCTTCTCATCAGTGAAAGATGAGGTTGACCTGAGAGAAATTGTTCAATTTAGAAGACATTTTCAGAAAAAAAAATGATTTAAACAATTTCATAACAGATTTTGACAATTAGTTCAACATTTTTGACTCAAGCAATGAAATGAGGACTATTAGTTTTATATGGAATGACTATTCAGCAGTCACAAGTTTAGTTAATATTGACTGACATGACATAAGCAAATGATAATGTTATAAAAGAGCACAGAGCTGTATGAAAGCAATTGTTGCTTGTCCAAAAGCATTTGCATTTGTTGGAAATAATGAGAAACTGCTACTATGATGACACTGGCACTTTCATTGACATCAATACTTGCTTTTGAGCAATAAACTATCCATTTTGAGCAAGTGGCACGCTTTTGGAGGGTATCAACTAGGTTTTGCAGTTTGTACTAATTGTTTTGAGAAATGCATTAATTGTTGTGCAAATGTAAGTACTGTTGTGAGAAATGCACCAAAGCGACTGAGAAAAACTGTAAAGCCTCTGCCTATTGAAAATGATTAATGAGCTATAATTTAGCACTTTAAGAAATAAATGGAACAAATTACTTTGCCACGTACTATGACCTGGATAAACTTATATATCAAGGGAGATCCCACATCTACATGTTGAAAAACTCCATCCTCCACTCTTTCAGTGTCGACACACTTATACATATACATGTATATACAATATACATAAATCTATCTCTATATCTATAGATATGTGTGTGTTGTGTTTACAGTGAATATATATATATAAATAGTCTTTCAATTGTTTTTAAGACAGTCCAGTAATAAAGCGCTGCAGGGATGACATATTTGAAGAAAATAAAAAGATGTAATGCGTGCCTAACCTCAATGCACAGTAGAGCGAAGGTCATCCCTCCCACCAGCAGAAGATTCTGTTTTCCCCACCAGACGATCTCATCCAGACATCCTTTGGTGTAGATAAGCCGTCCCGCCACATTCTCCTTCAACTTCTGGCTCTCATAGCCACACATAGAGTTGAACACAGTCTACACATAAATAAACAGTTTATATGAAGTAGGCAACATTTTGTAATTATTTGACTAATTTATTAAAAACGAGAACAAAACATATTATTTTATTTACCTTTTGCTTTTGAGTAAGTACAACAATACTAACATTACTAATATTTGATTTAGACTACCTGACCTCATTCTTTAGTCTTATGCAGCAGGAGAAGGGCACTCCATAGGCCTCCAGACTGGGGTTCTGGTCAGATGCGTTGAAGTAAATGTTTTTAGACCAGTCTGAATAGGAATCCACGCCACAGCACTTGAACTACAGGATATAGTAAAATGTAATACTAAATAAATTGTAGTGTAATATTTGACCTCTTGACTTGTTTTAAAATGTAATAATATTTCACATTAAGGTTTTCTTTTTTGTTTGTTTTAAACTGTACTTTTGTATTCAGTATGTGTATATTAGTGTAAAATTAGTGCGTTAACGCATGCGATTAATGCGTTAAAAATATTTAAAGCAGTTAACGCAGAGGCGTGGCTAGGATTGGTCACCCCACTCACAACTGCTGCTCCTGTCACAAGAAGTGCATTTATTCAGTTGCAGGACGTCTTTATTACCACATCAAATGGGAGACATTTTAGATGCGTGTTTCATCTATCTTCAGTGCCAGGCAAACGGTAGGCTACTGTGCTAGCAGCGTGCGCTCTTCAAATACATGCACAAAGACACCAGAGCATGCTGTAAGCTGTATCCTTTTATTTCAAAGCGCGAAATATCAGTGCATGCAAGTCGTGGTCAGTTAAGTCATGAAGCTTCCAAAAAGACGATTAAAGCTGCCTTAAAACTGTGCAAGCATGTAATATGAGCCATATTTAAGGACATCTCTTTGAAATGTTCTGGAGCAGCCCAGCACTGTCTCACTCATCTAACACGCCTGACCTCAAGTGGGTCAGAAAAGGTAAAAAGAGTCGAGGGTAAATAAGATTTGTGTCAGAACTGCGTCACATTCAGCAGCGGCAGCTCTTAAAGAAATAACAGCCAAAATAACCTATAATAACCAGCTGCTGTAAAGTCTATTAATCAAAGGACAAATAAAAAGGGGATATATAGCTTTATCGATTCATTTTATTTAGAATGTGTCTGATAACTTCAATTTAAATTTCTGTATATTCTGCTTAAGTCCAACTAAATATAACATTTATTATAATGGGTTATGTGAAGATTGTTTTAAGTTCGCTTAAATTAGAAGTTTTTTTAAGAAGTCTAAATGTTAAAATTGATCTCGATTACAGTATACTGTATTGTTGAAGACTATTCAATGGTTAAAAATTTGGGGAGGGGGGACAATTTTATAAAGAAATCAGTGGTATTATAATGGTTTTATGTGAAGATTGTTTGGTTTAATGGTTTTATAAGGTAGCTTTGTAATGTTGAATGGCTATTCAATGATTAGGGGTAAAAAAACAATGAGGGCCAGTAATGCTGTCAGTAATGCAGTCACACAAAAAAAATGCAATTATACAAATATTAAAAAATGTGTCTTTATGTTGTTTGTACATTAATTTAATGTTTGAATGTGAAATTATTGCTATATAAAAGTATATTTAAAAACATTATTGTTAGTTGGAATTAATTAATTAATACATTTCAGAAAAATATGTGATTAATTAGTTAAAAAAATTATTTAATTGATTGACAGCACTAGTGTATATATAAAGTTCACTAACCTTTTTCTGTATAAAATCAATCACATTTTCCAGGTCTTGATCATCACGATAGCGTACAATGGCCTTCAACATCAGGTGCTCTGTCCTCTCTTGGACCTATACCAACAAATATAAAAAATAACATCACATAAGTTCTCCAAAATGGGTTTTGGTTCAAAGTTTGTTCTTGTACTGTGAATTCTTCACCTTTTCAGAGAACAGAAGGCCCAGAACAGCAGCCGTTATTTGAAGAAGCAGAATAGCCAACAAGATTCCTACAAACTGGACAGATATGATATATTTGTAAATATATAAAAATAAAAAAATCGTACATTTGACTAAAATGGGCTTGTCACAGTATAAGGGTAAGTATATCTGACCACGTTGAGCAGCAAGGAGATGTTGCGCAGAGCTCCGAAACAGCCAAAAAATGTGATGGTGAACATGAGAGAGCCCACGATGATCAACAGCAGTGCTGGATCTGCCACCAGTGTGTCCACTGCATCTGTGAAGCATTAGCCAAGAAAGCATAGAGCAAAATGTACGTAGGTAGTTGACTTCATTAACAATACTGATACTGATCTTGTAGGCGTAATACAGTATAATGCAATATGCACACATATTTTGTGATTTTTTTAAATGTTTGCAAGCTTAAGATGAATGCGAGATAAATGTTGTTTAAATACCTGACTCTTTGGCAACTTTGGCATAGATTCCAACAGAAATTAGAACAGCACTGAACACCTTTAACACAGCAACACTCATTTGTTTAAATGTCTTCAACACATACATTTCATTCAGATTTACTTAGGGTAAATTATTCTGGTAGGGTGGGATACTTTTTTATTAATACTTTATTACCTTAGTTAACTTTTAAGGTCCTATAAGATTTTCTTTAGTTCATATAATGTGTTATTTTGAAGGTATACTGTATACACTAATAATTCTTTTGAGATTGCCTTCCAGATAAAGTGGGCCAACTTTAATTTTTATATATATATAAAGAATCAGCCAAAACGATTTTTATCCTTTTAAAGAAAGTGTATAAAGTCATATTGTAAACCCACTGAGCACTGCATAATCCAGCTTAAACAACACATTTTACTTTTCACTTTCACTTTTATTTTTCATCCTATGCAACAAGAAAAAAAAAGAACTATGAAAAATGTACATAAAACAGCAGACTACATTGATTACAAGACACGCTCTTACCCAGAAGATGTAGCAAAACACAAATAACGTGTATTTCACGGCTCTGAACGACTTCTTTCTCCTGGTTGTCATTTTACCTCCGTGTCATTAAAAAGCAAAGACAGCTACTTATTTTTCCAAAATAACGTAAGTGCTTCGGGTTATTTCCCCCACTTTCTCCATAACGACGTGTGCGAGCATGCTCTAGGTATTCGCATACCTGCTGTCATGCCTTTCCAGTAAGCTGTCAGATTCGTATCCTTTTTTTTACTTTAGAGAGAGAAATAGAGAGACCGAGGGAGAGAATACAATGTCTTCAGAGCTTTTTTTTTTTTTCTATTTCAGGACACTTTCTAAAGTGATGGTAAATAAAAATAATATCATATATCTCTTAATTGTTAGAAATATGAGAATGGTTAGGAAACCTATACTGATGGAAATATTACACAGAGCTAGTGGAACACAAGAAGTAGGGAAGCTGATATTTAAAGCCAAAATTGTTTAACAGCAGTAGAAAAATGTGAAACAGATTATTCTTCCTCTTGGCAGAAAACGTAGATGAATAAATATAATAATAATATAATAGTGGATAAATCTAAAGTTTAAATTGACATATATTCAAGTTTAATACCAATGAATTATTATTATTATTAAACAAACATTTTTTGGTACAGTTCAAATAATTCCTATATGCTGCAGAAATGAGATTGACGTAATGTCAGGTCAGGTGAGTCCTCTAGTGGTTACAACTGTTTACTGAAATGTATTCATATTGATTACATATCAGTTGTAAGCCAACAGGATGACAACCAAATTAAAGTGCATTAATGCATTTAAGTTAAATTTGAAATGTTATTAAAGGTAGACGATTGACATGTTGAATGTAATTGGTGTCTGTAGCTGTCCGTCTGGAGTCTGATCCTCCCACAGTCGCGTCACTAGTCTGACAGTAAGCGGATTGGGTCTGTCCAGTCAGCGAATCTATCCGAGACACACTATTCATGTTATCATTCAAACACTTGTGTTTAACTGCATAACGTTACACTTTCCTTTTAAGCCGCGATGTTTACCATATTTGCAAAGATAAAAGACCGCGTCGAGACTTTTCTGAACGAGAAGAATATAGTCACTGACTGTCTCAATAAAATCGAAGAAAAAACAGGCATCAAGAAACGTTATTTAGCGCTCGGTAAGTCTTGATTTTATATGAAGCCAGTTTTATGTTCTTTATATTTAATAAATAAAGTGCTGTTATTATGCTGTTAGTTTGTAATGTAACAGGTGGTCAAATCAGTCGATGCTCCTTTTATACACATACATTATTATTGGCATGTGAAATAAGAGGCAAATAGTTAATCACTTATAAACAGAAATTAATAGACAGAAAAAAATAGCTTCAATTTCTGAACAATAAAGTTGCTCAAAGGGAGATTTTGTCAGACGTTGTGTGACGTCACCAATCCATTCGCCTTCATCCCTCTACATAACTCTACATTGAAAAATAGTGCCTGCATTTAAGGCTTCACCCAAAAACAGCTACCCTGACAGCTAGTTATTTACAGTCATTTTAAATGCGATTTTGCTGTTTACACTATAAAGACATTTTATGATTTTCTTCCAACAGGTGCTGTTGGTGTGACTGGAGCCTATTTATTATTTGGATACGGTGCTTCCCTGCTCTGTAATCTGATTGGTTTTGTTTATCCTGCATATTACTCGTGAGTTATGTGCTTTTAAGTTTTTTTTTTTTTTTTTTTCTCTTACAAGTTACAAGGCAGCAATTGTTGTATGCTAATGAATCTTTATTATAGTGTTTGTTTGGTTGCAGCAACTTGGCTTGGCTTAAGTGTTCAGTTTTTGCTCTGTTTACATTTTTAGTATCAAAGCAATAGAAAGTCCTGGTAAGGAGGATGACACACAATGGCTGACATACTGGGTAATCTACGGCTTCTTCAGCGTGGGCGAATTCTTCTCTGACATTTTTCTCCACTGGTTTCCTTTTTACTATGTGTGTAAGGTAGGTAGAACAAGGTTCTTTGTCTGGCTAAACCTGATTTGGCTGAGTTTGACATGTTCTTAGGTCAACTTCTTCGTTGACCCTGAAGCAACATTGTGATTAGCCAGTCAGATCTGAACAGACAGTTTATAGTTGTTGTGAAGTTTAAGCTTACAATCAGTGTTTGATGCTTGTAGATCAGTGTTATTCATCTATCATTAAATCTGAGTTTAAGGATGATCTAGAAAATTTAGCAAAATTGGGACGTGCGGGGGATGAGGTTGGGTTATATCTCCCAATTCTTCCTTAATAACTTACAATTGCATCTTATTTTTTTTAGTGCTTGTTCCTTTTGTGGTGCATGGCTCCAGTCTCCTGGAATGGTTCTCAGATTCTGTACAGGCATGTGGTGCGGCCATTTTTCCTGAAGCATGAAGCCAGAGTAGACGAGATGGTCAACAATATAGGCGGGAAGGCCATGTCAGCAGCTGAGAATGCCACCAGAGAGGGTATGCAACCTAAGAGCTGATTCAAAACATTCTTTTCCAGATTTTTTGTTTTTAATCTTATTTTACAGTACACCTGATAATCAAATAACTAAATTGTCTGAAGATAGGAACATGTTAAGATGGATAACTGAAAACAATCGGCGCCATGACTGACAACATGAAATAATTGACCCTGTATTTCATCACATAACACATGGATTAATGCTGTTCAGTGAGGTCACAGAGATTACAGCAAGCAAACAGATAGCAAGGGACATTCCAAAGACAGGCACTGAGAAACAATCCAAATTAAAAAGATCAAACTTTTCAACTTCATTTTATTTTTTGTGCCTACCAGTTTAATACAAAACTATCATAAAAATTATATCTAGTTAAATTGGTAAAAAATGAAAAATATCATAACATAACATGAAAATATCCAGCACTGGCTTCCTGTTTCACTGAAATATATATAGAAGAGGAAACCAAATCCCTTAACCATCAACACAATGAGAAAAACCAAAGAATATATTTCTTAAATGCTGCAAAACATAAATGAGCTTCACAAATTAGTGAAGTGGCTTTAAGAAAAAAAATTAATTTCCACCATCAGGGAAATAATTTCCAATCAACATAAAATGTTAGGAAACTGCCTGGAAGAGAATGTGTGTCTCTATCGTCCTGATATGCAGTGAGAAGAGTTTAAGTAGCTAAAGACTCTTCAAGGACCACAGCTGGAGAATTGCAGAAAATAGTTGAGTAATAGTCAGGGTCAGTAAACCTTCTTAAAAATTTGTCAAACAGCCCCTACATCAGCACTATGTTTGGGAGGGTTTAAGAAAAATTCCCTCGTTCACCAAAAAACAATCTCCTGTTGTCAGATAGGACTGGAACTACAAATAGGACTGGCTTCTATGATCAGATTAAATAAAAAATGTGTTTTTAGCAGCAAACTCTCAAGATGTGTTTGGTGAACACACATATAAAGTCCAATCAGTAATGAAGTATTCCGCTGTGTTTTTGATGTTGTGGGTCTATATTTCAGAGGCCCTGGACATCTTGTTTAGACGCATGACATCATGGATTCTATCAAATACCAACAGATAACAAATCCACAAGTGACTGACTCTGTTAGAAATCTTATGCTGGGCCATGGCTGGGTCTTTCACTGGGACAATAATCCAAAACAAACATTAAAATAAACACATGAATTAGTCACTGAGCAAGAAATGAAGCTTTTGCCATAGCTGTCCCAGTCCTCTGACCTGAACCCTGAGTGAGGTGAACTAAAGAGGAGAACCTGGTAATTTAAAGGGTCTGGAGAGATTCTGGATAAAGGAATGGTCTCTTTTCTCTTATCAGGTGTTCTCCAATCTCTTCAGGCGTTACAGGAGAAAACTCAGAGCTGTATCTTGGGAAAAGGACATAGCAGTAATTGGGTGCCAATAATTGTAGCCATGCAATGGCGGCGCTACGGGGTGATGGCTCTGAGGAATAATTTGTCAAAACGTTCAGTAGATCGATCGCGAAGAACATTTGTTCCGCCTACAAATTCCC
>JAUCNO010000241.1:596998-615402 GCA_032353835.1 Enteromius viviparus | reverse complement strand
AAGGACTCGAAGGCGATAGGTCTCTCATGCGAGATCCCATATGTAACGTCGAAGTGATTCGACTGAAAGGGTAACTCACGTAATAGGTTGTAATGTGACATACTCTCCATTTCTAAGTTATCAGGTAATCCAAGTATATTACACATTAGTAAAATAATCAATTTTTACTTATCTATAGATTTTTATTTGGGAAGCTGTTGCATTTTCATGCAACACAGTTTTTTTTATTTAAATGTAAAAGTGGATTGATATCAGCTCATAATTTGTATACTTGTATATAAATGTTTTAATAAATGTTTATGAATTGTTCAAGGTATTGCTTTTTCTTTCTATTATTCTACTGCAGTTCTTCAGACTCTGGTGAGAAACCGGACTATCGGCCCAGCCGAGCCTGAAGTCAGAAGACTGCCCAGTTCTGCTCCTGTATGTCATCATAATGCTAATAAACACACATTTGACAAGTCATACATTTTCATGTTCTTTGATTTTCTCCATATTAATCCATCTCTCTGTGCTGTCTCTTCTTGATTGTGTCTGACTCTAGACTGAACCCACTGTTGATTAAACGGTAAGCTTTCAGTGTATGTATGAGGTATTTGTCAAAGGTTTTATTGTTTATATTTAAAAAAAAAATTATTTCTTTCTTTCTACATGCAGACATACAGGTGGCTACAGTGAATGGTGGATGACACTAACTTGCAAGAGATGCAGCATCATATGTTGAAGACAAATTCAGACATGACAGCAGTATCATATGGTCTCATTGTAAAGACCTCATTTCACACAGCCATAGTTAGGAGTGAAGTTTTGGACTTTATAGTTTAATAACATGGTATATGTATTTTTACGGCTCCTATCAATTCGTATAAATTGTACAATGTCTTCAACAAACATGGAAAAACAGAAATGTACTGTAGGAAATTCAACAAACATTCAGCATTGTATTTGTATTTACTTGGTAATTTATTGTATTCATGGCATTTGTCAGGGATTTTGTAATTGTATTATTGAAATAAACAATTATCATACAACAATAAAATGTTTGTACTTGGCCATATTGCTCTTTCCTTCGATTGCAACCAGTCGTCGTGTCCCTGCAGCTGAAAAACACCCCCACAGCATGATGCTACACCACCGTGCTTCAGTGTTGGGACTGTATTGGACAGGTGATGAGCAGTGCCTGGTTCTTCCACACATACCGCTTAGAATTAAGGCCAAAATGTTCTATCTTGGTCTCATCAGACCAGATTATCTTATTTCTCACCATTGAAGTCTTTCAGGTGTATTTTAGTGAACATGTTACTGAAGAGAAGTTCATATTGGCCAGACGGCCAGCTCTAGTAAGGGTTCTGGTCGTCCCAAACTTCTGCCAACAGGTATTCCAGCCACGGATGATTTGACAATTCCTCTGTATTCCTGAGATTTGCCTCAGAAACAGCATTTTTGATGTTACTGTACAAGTTTTCTCATGGGTTAAGGTCAGGAGATTGGGCTGGCCACTCCATAACCTTATTCCAGGATGATAGTATGCACATTGGGACACAGGCTGTGTTTTTGTATCAGTTGACTTTTCCTATAGTTAAAAATGTTTGCTGTTTTACTCCGAGTCGAAAGATGGCGACAATCATCACAAAGATCTTCGTTGAAATCGACGAATCACACTGTGACGTGTCAGCTGTGGTGCTCTTAGTAAACAGTTAACATGTGAAGTATGTTCAGTCATTAACTAACGTTATTGTAGTGTAGTTTGTTTCGCTGTGTACAATTTGTGCATCAACATGAACACTTATAAACGTCACATCTTTGAAGTTTAAAATTGAAGCTGGTGCGTCTCCAGTCAAGATGAATTTTGGTTCCAAAAGCAAGAAGCGAATGGTGCTGCCATCCAGACCGGATCCGCCGACCGTGGAGCAGATCATGGAAGACGTGAACCGAGCCTGTCCCAGCGATCCGGTGTTCACCGTTTTACACGATTCTGCTGAAGGTACCGTTACCGGACAGGCGACGATTTCTCAGCACTTGACTTAAAATACTCGCTCTATGAAGCACTAATACAGATTGATAACCTCCAATGGACAATGAAAACTTACAAAAGAATAAAATAAACTGCTTTGGCAATTTTTTTAAATAAATTTTTATACATTTATATATTCAATGTATATGTTCTTGTACAGTGTGATTGTACACGTGAATCTTTATGCTTACTTATTTCCTAATCACATAATAATAATAAAAACATAAAATGAGCTTATCATAAAATAGTTACATTTTCTCTTGAGATCAGGAACTAGACTGTGGTGCAATGTATTCCAGCCATTACAGGAAAAAAAAATGTTTGTCCCTTTTCTAATGTTGTTTGTTTACCTGGTAATCATTGGTAATTTTTTTTTTGTTGTTTACCTTATCATGCTAATCCTATACAGACACAATATGGAATTTGAATCCGGAAGTACTTTTTGTATTATTTTTATTGTCATTGTTTAATAAGTTATATCACATATGTCCCATGAGGTATTATTTAATTTTGTAGGCCAACGTCTTTGCTGCTGCTAGCTGTGTTGGGCATGGATGTAGCTGCAGCTTTGCATGCATAATGGTAATATTTGGCCTTGACTTTTCAGATCTGAAAGCCAATTCGAGCGGCAGTGAAGTGGAGGAGAGATACCTGAGGAGTAGACGCTACATAGAGCTACACGAGCGATTGCAAGAGGAACGTGGCAGTCTCACACGGCGGAGAGACGAGCTGCGTACAGCTGGGGAGTCTTTGGAGCACATTGTGATGGAGGTGAAGAGGAGCGCTCTGTGACAACTCACCTGTTGAACTTGAGATTTGCTCATTCAGTAGCTGATGATTGAGCATGGCACTTCATTTCCACGAAAGAGCCTTCTCTCTTGCTAAGATGCTGTTAGGTTTTTGGTTCAGTGTAATCATAACTCTTTAAATATGCCACTTGGACACTTTTGACATTTTCAATTTATGTTTGTGATATTCCTGACTGATTTGTTTGTGATAAATCTACTTGCTCAATGTTAATGTGCTGTGTGTGTCCATTTCATAAGTTGTACAGTCTTAATGTATTATCATTATTTAATGTGCAGTTATTTACATCTAATTTTCACAGTATTTATTGACGACTGGAATAGTTCAGGGTAGACTGTACAACCTTTTAAACATATAACCTTTACATATATTAATCACTGTGACACAGTAGTGAAAGTAAATAGCCTGTCTAAGGGACTAATTACCCTAATGGAAGTATCCAAATACAACAATCCTTAATTCTAAATTGTTAGGACAGGCCAGTTATGGACCACAGATTGTGGATTTTTATTTTTATGCATTGATTCTCAAGCTGTGGTCCACAATTAGACAGTTAAAGACTTAAATCAGTAGCACTGAGTCTGATTAATAAACTGAATTAACCGATTGTGTTAAATCTGACACTGTGTTTCTGTTGTGCCACTTAACATTTAACAACTTTTTAGTTACTGAATGTAAATCTCGTTTAGGTTTATGAATTAAAGGCAGCAAAAAAGTAAGAACAAAAGAGCACAATTGCAAAATGATGGCTTAGTAAAAGCAAGGCTACTTTATGATATATAATGTTACCTAACGATCATTTAAACACTGCTTAAAACTAGCAGTAGGTGTTTTTTTCAGATGTGGGGAGATTGGTGGTCTGCCACTTTTAAAATGATAAAATTTGTAAGACCACACAACCCCACCCCTAAACCTATCCCTAATATATATATATATATATATATAAAACATTACAAAATTAGCCATTTCAAATAAAAAATTACACATATCCTACACAACTTGTAAAAATAGTATTAAAATGTTTTGTTGCACGAAAAAAATTACACAATTACTAAATCATCGATCTCTGAACATTTTGAACCAGACTACTCCAACATAAAGTTTCTTCCAAATTTTTACCTCATCTAGTTTAATATTATCATCATCATTCATAGCTGTACCTCTTTCTTTGTCCCGTTTTTCTTATTCTCTTTTTTTTTCTTCCCTGAGCACCTGAGGGCTTGTCTTTTTGACATTATGGTAGATGTTCACTGATAAATTGTCACTATCAGGTAATTGATGCATTTGAAATTGGCTGCATGAGGAAAGAAAGATAATGCTTCGGGTCGGGAGAGCAATAAAATAGTTATCTCGCTCTCTTTGTAATTAAAAAATAAAATATAAACAAACAGCCCATAGGGATAGGTGCGCACTTAGCATTTGCCTATACTGCCTATGCCCTGTATAGGGCGGCCCTGATTGGAGATTAGGTTTTGATAGTTGGAATAGGGTACTTTGGGCTGTTTTTGATTGGCCATTGGGATAGTGTTGTTATGCAGACTTGGCAACCCTGAAGATAGTCTGAAGGCATCTACCATTGAATAAATTACATCCACTCAGATCAAGTAAGCACACCGGTTTTTATGAGAATGTTTATTTGAGGACACCCTTACCCTAACTTGGCCACAACTGTTTAGCTGTTAGTCTACACCACATTCTTTCAAACAACATTCTGAACCCAATTCATGCCTGACAAAAACCTTTCAAATATGCATCAAATTTTCCCTTTATGTCAATTTGAATTTAACATTGCATCATATTGCTTTAGCCTGACCACCACTGGTAAGGGTCCTTAAAATGTTACACTGTGCTCTGTAACTGGTCAATTTCAGTACCGGCAGAGAAAGTGATTAATGTGGGAACACCAGTTGGTAACGGCACTCACAACACTCCTGAAATACACTGTAGTTCTCTCTTATCAATCTCAGAATTTGTGGGATCAATGACTTTACTTTTCAGAAAAAGCGCATGTTTTCTTGCTAAAAGACAAATTGAGTGAAGCTGCTATATTACAGTTAAAACTAAACCCATGTAAATACTGCACCTCACCAAATAAGACAAACACTTTTTGTGCTGGCTAATTGGCCATAGTTAAACCTAGACTGATCATATGTCTACAATATTTGCTTGAGTAGCTGCAGTTTTGGCAATAGGCTTTGGTTGAGTGGAAGCCATTTTAAACATTCTGTCTGTTAGAATTCAGCCCAACTTACTGTAAATGGCCAGTATTTGTCTCAATCCGCAGAGTTGCTACTCATTGGCTTGCTTTTTAATACTTAAAGCATACTCTGATTCTACACAAAATGACATTATGAAAGCATTCAGTAAGCAAGAGTATGTACAGCCACTTAATTGTATTACATACATTTTGCTGAACACTCCACAATTACAACAATCTTATATTCAAAAATGCAAATGTGTGGGTAGAGATTCATGGTTGTACGTACAGTCTGTCATTTTCAATGAAAAAAGAAACTGCAAAGTCAACATCACGTGTTTACAGTGGATAGGTGAGTATTTAGCATGCTATTTTTTACCAATGGCAGGGTTACATTTTGCCTTCTGGGAAGCATTAGACTACAGTTGTATATCAGTATTTACAACATTACCACTAAATATCTATGACGATTACATAGACATTGTGTACAGATTTTACCTATTGTAGCTATATTTTCCTGCAGTAATAATAAGTGAAGGCAAGAGGCTTTTTAACCTGTCTGTGTGGCATAAAGGCATGTGCATACATGGTTCTCGTGTGAGAGTACAACAGTCTTTTCCGGTTTGCAGGTGGCACATGGTCTTTTAAAGTATTTGTCACTGTTGTTCGCAGAAATGTTTGCATATTGTTCTAAATGTAGGCCGTGATTTTTATCGGTGGATAACAAATTTCCGAGACAGTCTTTGTCATGTGTGATTAATTGTCCAAGTAGCACACGCAATGATTAATATCACTGTACAAAAGTATAAAAAAATGGGTATACCCTCATTTGTGGTGGAGTTAGGATCATGTTGTGAATCCAGTGAGGTTCTATACTACATGGGTAACTGTTCACATCCAGATTGTAATTTTTCTTTCAAATTGGTAGAACTTCTGATGCACTAGCAAGCGCAAGACTCATTAAATATCCGAGGTAAAGAGAACCATATCCATTACCACCTGAGTTTTTTACAGCATCAGGAGCATAGTACTTTGTCAGCCTTGGAACTGTGGACTGATTATGCTTCATGTTTTTCCCCTGTCTTCTCTGTCATTGTCTGTGCTTGACCATGTGTCTGTGGAGAGCAGCAGACCATGGGGCTGGGGATGTAGTTGAAAGGTGTAACCCTGACAGCTTTACTGGGTGAGCTCTGTCGGAAATGGCCAACACCACCACTGTGAGTACTTTCCACTGACTGAAAGGTGGCGGTTGATGCTGTGCTGTAGGTTTTTTGAGATCCATCCGAATCCCCATCTTGAAGGTTATTCCCAAAGGCCATGCTTATTTTCCTGGGAAGGGCCATCTTGGTGGCCTCCTCTGTAATGCCAAGAACTTTTTCAATCGTGGGAGAGGTGCTTGAATTTGTTTTGTTGGCTGAGTACTCCTCAGTTTGAACAGTTGCATCACTTGTTTTCCGTGATGCTAGAGTAATAGTAGGCCGTTTTCCTGGCATCGGTGGTGGCATCTGTTTGGCGCCCTCAGGTGAAGGCAACAGGGGCAGTGCAGTGGGTGGAAGGGTGCTCTTTAATATCTGGGGAACATCCTCATCACGAATTCTTCGCCAGGTCACTTTGTCAGAGTTACGTGATCCAGCTCTCTGTTGCCTCTGATTTGTGTTCCTTTCACTTTTAGCTCGTCCACTTGAGTCAGAGGATGAAGAGCGAAGAGATGAGCGGCTGGTGACCCGACTCAAGACGTTTATGCTTGGAGAGGAGGAGTATCTTTTGAATGTATCCTCCCTCTTTTCTCTTGGCTTTGGGCCGGGCGTATTTCTCTGTGAGGCCCTGCAAGGACTTTCCGAGCTTGTACGTCTAGCTGGGCGTTTCACAGTGACGACCCTATCAATGGAGATGGCTCTTGATGGAGCCATGCCCTGTCTGAGTACCCCCTGGTCCTGCCCTTGTCTTTGTCCTTGAGTCACAGGCATTCTTCTTGGACCTTGAACTGCTTCCTTCAGCTCTTGACAACGAGAAGAACATAAAAAAACTGCTGGAGCCCCTGGAACTGCTCTCCGGGGTGAGGCATGCTGTGATGTTGGAACAGAACGTGAAGAAGCATCACGTCTTGAGACTTTTGACGACTCTTTAATGAATGTCAGTTGTCTGAGAAAGCCATTACGATCTGATTCACCACTACTTGAATGAGTAGATGTCATGCGAACCAAATCCAATCGATTTGCTGGTAATATTCTTTTCCCTGACATCTGTGTATTTTGTCTGCTGATGCCAGTGGGCTGGTTGGTTACTAATGGTGAAATGTTTCTGGTTTGCCTAGATGGATTTTGCATGAATGGTATTCTGACAGGGGATTTCTGTGTTTTCCTGTCTGTAGGAGACTTCGAGTTCTGATCGTTGTTTGTGCTTCCTCTTTTGTCTGGTGGACTGCATGGTGCTGAAGCCACTTTCTCTGGAACTTGTTTAATAGTTTGGGTTGGGGAGGTTACTTTCTTCTGAGGATGCCTGGAAGGTGTTGAACTTTGAGATGATCCCGAAGATGAGCTCTTTGGTATCCTGGCAGGTGGTGTTGAGCTTCTTTTGGGCAATGACAACTGCATGGAGTCCATGGGGTGGCCCAGTCTGTGCAGGCTTCTTGACCTGTGTTGAGCTAGAGCTGGATTTTTAGGGGCATCTGCTTTCTGTGTCACTTTTTTAGGTGGTGGTCTTTGAGAGAGGGTTGTCTCCTTCTTGGGCGTGTATATCACTGTTCTACCCCTGAAGACCACAGGCAAGTTTGGAACAGGTTTACGAGGGGCAAAATCAAGTGGTTTATTAGCCTTTTTGTCATCTTTGTATACCTTCTTCTCTTTAGGAGTAAAGCTTGATCCAGACATAAATGACAGAACTGATTCAGACTCTGATGAGGGTTCCTGGGACTTTGAAGCTTGTAACTTGGTAATGATTGTATTAGCTCCTTCTTGTATTGCTCTCCATTCAACACTGTTGAGATCTGAGTCTTTGTCTGATGCCATTTCATCAGAATCTAGGTCATTTTCAGGATTCCACTCTGTTGCTTTCTGAAGAGTAGCTTTCTGTTTGTGCTTTTTCTCTGCTTTCTTTTTTCTGGCAGCCTGCTTTTTCTTGTGTTGAGGCATTGCAGATGTTATGCATTTTATCAAAAGATCATCTTCTGAATCCATGCTGACTGAGCTTGGTGAGCTGTTCTCTTCAAACTGATTACGTTCTTGCTGTGATTTTGTAGTACACTGGGGTTTGGATGTTATATTATGTTTATTCCTTATCCACGTATGCAGACGTTTTCCATGATGTTCCTCAAATTCTGCGTCACTCAAAGAGCTAAGGGAGGAGCTCAAAGAGTAGCATGGAGGTGCTTCTTCTAAAATGAGATTTTGCTTGATTTTGTGAAAACCCTTTTGGCGGGACTGGTAGTTGTTGACTTGATCTTGTATATTAGCATTGCGTATTACATTAGTCTTGCTTGATTCATAATGCTGTTTCTGTCCCGTCCTATTCATCAATCCATCCTGTCTGTCCATTTTATGGCAGATGGCCACTTCCGTAGTTTTTGGATGATGCCTAGATTGAAAGGCTAAAGTGTTTTCCTGTGCATGACTCAGAGAGTAGGTTTTCTGATTTTGGTACACCTCTGTGCTTTGTTTTCTTACAGGAATATCTAACTGTGGCATGCTTTTTGACAAATTCTGTCCTTGCCTTTGAATTTTCCGAACTGGAGACTGGCTTTGAATCCTTTGCTGGGTCATTTTTGCTGCCATCTCTTTACTCTGTATAAGTAATCTCTGAGTGGGTACCATATGTCTGATTGACTTGTTCAATTGGTTTGTGACTTTGTGAGACTGACATGTCATTTTAGTTGGTTTGTGGAAGCGGGAGAACATGCGTAGGTCTTCAATCCTCTTTGCCTCAATGTCAATCAGCTCTTGCGTCTCGTTGTTTCTTCGCCAGTCTTTCATTCCTTTAGTTCTGAGTGGATACTGGAGAGTTTCATCGCTCAAGGAAGTGGTGCTTGAGAAATTGATGGGCGTACCTTCAGCAGAGTCAGTGTAAGAGGAATCATCATTATAGATTTCCTTTGAAGACATTCCGAGCTTTTGTCCAGTACACATTTGATTGTTTTTGTTCTGCAGCACCATATATACTGGTAATTGCACAGATTTTCGACTCTGCATGCTGAGAACTTGGTTTGAGAGGTTGGGCATCATGGTTTGTCTTACCTTTTTAAACCTAGAAGGCATGGCAGAATTAATGCACTCTTTCAGAATTTCAATGTCATCATCTGAGTTGCCTTCACTATACTGGTCTTGGTCATCCATGTCCTCTTCCTTTTCAGAATCATCTGGATCATTGTCTTGCTGGTTTAGCAAAGGAGTAAGTTTGAGCTCCACATCTTTTTGGACATAGTGTTCATGCAGAGGGAGAGCACTCAGACTAGAGGCACATGAGAAATTCTCAATTGGTTTTTCCACAGTGAAATAGATCATTGTGTCCAAATCTTGAGGTAGGTTAAACCTTTCTTTAAAGTCTGCGATTTCCATAAATTTGCGCAAACTGTTTTCCCACTGGCTTCCTACACCACTAAGATTCTGTGTTTCTGGTCCACTTGATTCTACACAGCATGGAGTTTTGCTTCGACTCGGAGGCATTGTTTGTCCTGGGCTGTCTGGTAAGTCACTAGGGCTGACAGTACCACTTATCATTTCACTACATGGATCACTCTGAATAGAGCTGGCAATTGAAGGAGATTCAAAGCTGCCAAGTGAGCTTACTGAACTACAGCGGCTCATTACAAGTGGTGTTTCGTGAATGTAGTTTTCCGAAGAGCTGGATGGTGTCCTGTCCTCAAGAATTACTGGAGACACTCCTCTAAGAAACCTCTTCTCATTTTTGATTGTACTAGGAATCTCTGTTGGATCAGAGCTGCTGATTTTCTGATCAGTTAATAATAACTGACTGTCACTCAAGTCATCAAGTGTCTCATCCTCTTCATCTTTTCTCTCAACATTCACATCTTCCACCTCTATGATTTCTAACGAGGAGTCACTCTCCAGCTCATTTTCAGTCTGACTTTGTCCATCAAGAGCTCCATCTCCAGAAGACAGAGAGGACAGAGAACTGCAGCGAGAGAAGCATATTGGAGTGTTCTCTACAGAATACTTCTGAGGGGTCTCCAGCTGTCCTATTGTTGGGCTTCTTGCAGAGCATATTGGGGAAAACTTGCTAATACTACCTCCAGTCATCACTGTTGGAACCCAAGCTTGCCTGCGCATTGCTTGAGCTGCCTGAACATTAATTGCAGTTTTTGCAATGCCAAATTTGGCAACACTTTGGATCAGTGGAACATGCTGATAGGAGGGAGACAACTTAACAGTTGGTATGCTAGCATCTGACGACACCTTGGTTGATACTGTTGCAGGTGATATGAAAGGTTCTTGGCTTTTCTCTGTATCAGTGGAACCTGAATCAGGCAAAATTGCTTCCTTGTTTGTCTCAAAATCTCTTTCAGGGATCTCATTTTGACACATGACTCTTGAAATATGTACACCACTGTTCACTGGTTCTTCGTGAGTTACTTTAAGGTCAAGTCTATTAGGACGTCGTTGTTCTGCTGGTTTTGCCGAGGTATGAGTCTGGTCCTGACTGCCACAATAGCCATCGCTGATGCTGCCACTGTTAAGGCTGTCATTGGATAAACTCGAGTTGGCTGTTTTAAGATGCAAGAAGGCATATGCTCTGCTAAGACGCTCTTTAGGTAAAAAAGAGCTGGTGTCAGAAAGATGACAAGGGGAACAAGAAATGGCTCGTGCCTCATGGAGCTCATCTGGCCCATAATTCCAATCCACAAAATGATCTTCTGAGCTAAGGCTGAAGCTGTCCTCTGAGGATGTATGCATGGTAATGTCTTCCACCAGTCTGTCAATTTTAGCCACAGTGTTGGTGATCTTCTTGGCTAATTTCTCAGCTGCCACAGTCACTTCATCATCAGGAGGTTGTGACATTTTATTTTCAGTTTGAAAGCTTTCAACATCTTGTTCAGGCTCCCCCTCTCGCTTACGGGGCTGGGTATTAAGGAAGTTAGAATTATTCAAGAACATAGAGAGCATGGAGAAGGTTCCAGTATCCAAACTGGTCGATACATTAGGTGCTTCATCATCATCAAAACAACCAGAGTCTGAGGCATAGTCTTTTGCTAGGCTCTCAATGTGTCTCAAAGGTTTGTTTATACTTTGATGCTTAAAACTTTGCTTCTCAATTGAATCAAATGTTTCTGCCAGATGCTTCGCATCTAACTCGGCCTCTAATGCTTTCTGCTTCCTCATGTAGAGGGATGGCATGCAAGATCCTGGTGATATAACAGCAGTGTCTTTATATTTAAGTGGTCGATTTGTGAGGAGGTTTCGCAGAGCTGCAGCACTTCCCATGGCTATCATTTTGTGCTTTGAATGGATGAGATTGCGCAGCATGCTTACAGCTCCCAGATCCCACAGCAATTCCTGGTCCTTTAGACTTCGTGCAGACAGGTTCCACAGGGTTCCACATGCATTACTCACAATAGTCAAACTGTGAGATCGCAAGTGCTGCAGCAGAGTTTGAAGGCAGTTATGATCTCTGAGGATTTGCCTGAATTAGGAAAAGAGAAAGAATTTAAGTGATGTCATGGAAACTTTGATCTCTGCTTAAGTTGTGAATGTGAATAAACATGATACCTGCAATCATCTCGGGTAGCAATAAGGCTGGACACATTACGCAGGATACCTCCACCACTCTCAATAATGGCCAGTGAGTTGGTTTGGCATCGATAAGTCAAAGTGCTAACCAAAAAGCCGAGAGCCCCATCAACAGAGCAAATTGCCACCTTATTCTCAGTGCTGTGTGCTGACAGATTCCACAGTGCACTGAGCACACTCTTTAAAGTGGATTCCTGTGGGGTAGACCAGACCATGTAAAATTACTTGTCATTTTCTGAATGGTATTGAAGCACAAATATCAGTTTAATGGGTGAATCACTCATGTTCAGTTTTACGGAATGTAAGAAATGGATGCCATAGACATTTTTGCTTGTACCTTTGTAGCCTGCAGTGCACAAGTCATAAGTGCTGACACACTGCCGACATCTCTCAGAGCCCTCTTGCTGTTGATATCAGCACGCCATGACAAGTTTCTCAGTATACTTGACACTACCTAAAAGCAATGACAAATCACAGAGCTCTGATGTTGTGCTGGCAAAATAATTACAAATTAGAGAAGCAAATAAAAAGTAATATTAAAATGTGCTGTTGCATAATATTTGTTGTCAAAAATGTGACAAATGTGAGTGATGGTTTGCTGTATGGAAAAGTAGGTTATGTACCTGCTGTAATTCCTCGCTATCAGATGCAAGCTGTGCAACAATGGCTTGAAGACAGTTTTTCTTTGAGCAAAGTGTAGCCTGGTGAAGTTGATAAAGAGCATTTTTGTCAACATCACAAGAAGGCAAAATATTGCATTTATAAGTTGTACATTGGCCCGGTACTGTATGTATGCATTATTATTAATTGATATTATATTTAAAGTGCAAAATCAACTGTTACAAAAGATAAAATACATAATATGTTTAATAATCTGGCAAAAAAATTATTTATTTCAGTATAAATATTTATGGCCAGTGTGGTCACTGATTACATTGTTGTAAAGGAATAAGATGAATACAAATATCACTGTCTTCCTCACTTGTATGCGATAATTTAAAAATGTACCTTATTTGCAACATCTCCATATGTAAGATTTGTGAGTGCCATTCCCGCATAACGCCGGAGGGCCATGTTGATTGGCTCATTTTGCATGCCATACAGTTCTTGGTCCAATTGCATTAGCTCTGCAATGGCTTGCAGTCCACCTAAAACATGAACAAACAAACTTATTTGTGTTCTTTCCTCACTATATTTAAAACTTATATACTTTCAAGAGTTTGCGCTTCCTCAATAAAATAATAATATAATAAGCGAGTTTGGCGTGCTATCGGGGGCGAGCCGGGGGTTTCGGTGAACCTTGAGCCCTGGTAACGATAACTCTAGCTAGGGCGGGGCTCTAGGCCTGCTCGAACCCGGCGTGCCCCCCCGGAAGGAGCGAACGGGGGTAAAGGGGAGGTGGAGGGGATGTAAAGAATTTAAAGCAAGATACTGAAGGGTAGAAAACTGGTTTATTTATAGTGGAATTAGTGGCCTGATTAACTAACTATGGAGGCGGTAATGGTTAACTGATTGTTGGCAGCTGGGTTGCGATCGCTGGCAGCTGGGTTGTATTTCGACCGTGCTTCCTCTCGAAATTGGTTTACAACTACATTTGGTGTTTTTATAGAAAATGTATTCACGCACCTAGTTCATTCATCGCCCTGCGGTACTCTTCCTCAAAGGATAACTTCATTATTGCACACAAGGCCTGGCACATTTGAGGATCCACTGGCTCAGGGATTTCTGTGGACATCAAGGTAAATATATACTTATTCTAACAGTATGTATAAAAAACAATCAAAAATATATATTTGAATTAATGTATAATAACTATGAATAGCTTAACCAAAGTTTACCTGTGGTTTTGCCACCACCAGGTGATGGGGTACTTAAATGGTTCTCAATCCAGTCCCAGCCATTTTCGCAGTGTGAGCGGATCTGCTCTAGCACATGAAGAACTCTCATCTCACGTCGTGCTTGGCCCTCATCTGGCTGTGAGTACACAATGTTGTGCAGGGCAGCACTGGCTCTGGAACGGGCTTCTCGACTATAGCCTCCTGTCCCAGCTGCTTCCCCGGTGCCACCCTCATGTAGTATTTGCACAAGCAGTGGAACGCAACCAGATTTGCGCATAGCAATGCAACTTTCCTGTGAGCTTGACATTGCCAAAAGGGTACGGGACATCTCTTCTCGATCTCTAGAGGCCAGCATGGACAACAGCCAAAACACCATCTCCACCTGCAACCCAAACGCAATTTAACAATGTATGAGTTTATTATTGAACAATTGTTTTATCATTAAATTATATTCAATCTGAAATAATATGGATACTGCATATAAGGTCAGAAATTAAATGCCATCCCCTGAACATCTAATGTTGTGTTATTTCGTGGATGTCTTGACCATGCAGAAACTATGGGACGGGGCCATGGAGTAACTCCATGACATGTTAAAATCTAGTAAATTAATTTAACATAGGTAACTACATTTACATTTAGTCATTTAGCAGACACTTGAACAATGGAAGCAATCAATACCAACAAAAGAGCAATGATTTGTAAGTGCTCTCAATTAGCTTAATGCAGTACACATATTTTCACATTATTATATAATAAATAAAAAGAAAACAGAACAGAAAATGAATATAGCAAATTAGTGTTATGCTGCGTTCACACCAAATGCAAATGAAGTGTTAAGCGCGAGTGAATTACATGTTAAGTCAAGTTGAAAAATCTGAACTTTGGCAAAAATTCACGCCGTGTAACCAATCAGGAGCTTGCTCTAGTAGTGACGTCATTACTAGCAAGCGGAGGCAGAATTCCGAAACAATGGAGGACAAAATCATCGTCTCTGTATGATACATCTTCGTACTTTCATAGAAACAGGAATAAAAAGTAAATGCATAATAGATTCATTAAACCAGAGTTTAAAGCCTATGAGATATACCAAAAACGCGCTCTCTTTTTTAATAAACCGCAGATTTGTTCGATTTATTTGTGCAAGTCGTGTCTGGTGTGAACATACCATTAGAGGCATTTTTGCTTAATGTTAATTGTATAAAAAATAGTTAAAATACAAAAAGATTGGTGTTAGTTTTTGTTTCTTTTTTTCACCATTAGGATATTTTGTGTATTATTTACAGCTAGTTTTTAATCTGATGTTTACTTTTAAGGAAACAATTTATTTGTTCTCTAAGCTGCTTGTTTTATGTAGGTTTGCTGAGATGCTGGAGCATATTTCAGCATCTCTGACCAAAAGAAGGAAATATTCAGGACAGATGGTCAGTCCATCACAAGACTAACAGACGGTGCAGTACAGGCAACCATAAATGTTCACATTCATTTGAATGCATTTGTTAAAATGTAGTATAAAGTACAAATAGATAGACTGCTGTGTTTACAGAAAGGCTAATATTACCCTTTAGTACATAGTTAAATTCTAACCGGATCTGTAAGCTTCCGCATGATTCTTCTGTGAAATTCTTTAATTTCGAAATATCATTGTATGTAATCAAATTACTCAGTATTAATCAGCAAAACAAAAACAAAACTAACAAACTAAGAACAATAATGGTCTTACTTTGCTCCCTGCTTCTCCAGAGGTCTCCAAAGTACCAGCTTTTTCTGTATCCGTGTCAGACACTGTTGCTTTTGAGAGGCACTCGGTACTCTGTGGAAAGACGATATGGTTTATTATTTGTTCCTTTTTAGTACAGAAGATAGTTGGAAATTTGCTTTGTATGTCTGCCTTAACATGTTAATATTTGTTAAAGCATTAGCAAAGTACTGTAAATCTGTGCTGTATTAAGACTGATACACACACACTGAGAAGATATATATTCTTCAATATAGAAAAAACATAGTTCCTGTGATGAATTACACCTGTGGCTATTCTGCTACAGACCCAGTTGAATAAATCATCATCATCATAATTATTTTCATATACAGCATGGTTTAATATTTCGTACCCAGTGCTATGATATTCATATATTTTATTTATGACGTACTGCCCAAATATCCTATCCTGTTTAAGAACTGTTTGAGCATAGACACATTTGGATATGGAGAATGAATCAGCACCAGTGCCAAAGATCTGATTCCTTCTTTCATGCTCAACCCCATCGCTATGGCAACGTTTGGCACCAGCTACAAATAAACTCTAAACAACTTGATTAGGACATAGACATGGCTTGAATGACATGCTAGAGAGTATTAAGGGCCCTATAACCACTATCCAATTTAAAAAGTATCCCAGAATCCACCTCATGAATTTGGTTAAAAGAAAGTCCAGAGGTGTGATTTAGACAATGAGTGCCTACTTTAAAGAACATAAAACTTATTATTGTTATTATTATTAAAAATTATCATATAAGTTTGATTTGCTGACAATTGTTTGGTTACTGAATACTTTCACTGCATAGTTTTGATGACTACTATTATTCCAAAATGAGTTGATGAGAAAATATACATTATCAGTAAAGTGTTTCCTGAATTTCACCTTTTAATATCTATGTTTCACTACATTAGTACTTAATGTAAACTGCTTGAAAATAACTGGCGGTCAGTGGAACAAAACTTCGTTTTGCCTGCCAGGTGGCATTCATAAGGGTTTGATGTCAAATGACATCAATTATGGAGCAGTTACAAATCTCCTGGATTTCATCCAAAATATAAATTGTGCTCTGAGGACGAACAAAGCATTTATGGGATTAGAACAACATGGGAGTAAGTGATTAAAATAGAAAAATAATTTTGGGGCAGAGTAACCCTTTAAAAGTACTTTTACTCTAAAATAAGATTAACAGTCCAATGAAGGTGCCAAAACAGTGACTAGACAAAACCTTCTCTCGCTGAAGCCTTGTACTGCAGTTTTCATCATATCCTAACATTATCATTTCAGATTCTCAGCCTTATTAAACAGAAGGCCTCATGGTCAGTATGGTGCAGTGTTGAGCAGACAGATTACTGTGCTGTGGTTCTATGCTTCATCTATACTCTTGTCAAGCATTCCAGTAACTGAGCTGCCAGTAGGAGTCAGCTTGCAGAGGGCATACCCTGTTTTCTGCATAGCAACACTCAGTGCCAGTGTGTGCTGTGAGACATTGCCAGGTGAGACTGGGTGGATGTGAAGAATAATGCTGCTGAATCTTATGGCACTACAAATACTGCATGATGTTAGCAAGTTGTATTTACAGTATGGTAGAAACCACACTTCTAATTTATTACATGATACTAATTCCTAATGGTTACAATTTATCATGATTCTAATTAAAATTAGCAACTGCTAGTGATACAGAAGAAACATTTACTTTTAGCTCTGTAATATAACATATACAGTAATTCCTGCTCTCTCTCTCTTTTTTTTTTTTACAACCTACATCCATTACCTGAGCCATAAATGTCCTGTTTTTAATGTGACTTTTCCAGCAGGCTGGTTCAGTCAACAATGTTCTCTGTGGTTTTTTGTCGCCCCTGGCAATGCAAACCCCAGTAGTTTACAGCATCTATAAATTGTGCTGTAAAAAATGCCACTACTGAGCGATAAATAACAGCAAAGAAACTTACTTTGTAGCATTTTGATGTTACTAAATAATTTAGCGTGCGTAACATAATTAATGTGCCAAAAACATATTAGAATTAGAGTTTTTCTGTCAATAACAAGTGTGACTCTTAATGTTTTCTGTGTTTACTTAACTATTATACACTTCAAATTGTTATTAGTTTTATTCTTAGTAGTAGTACAAACACAGTAGTATTAAAACAATGAAATACATAATTTTTGGTGTTAAGAGTTACAGTAACTCATTTAAATAAGACATACAGTATATACAGGTGCATCTTAATAAATTAGAATGTTGTGGAAAATATTTATTTTTGAAAGTCAACTCAAATTGTAAAACTTGTGTATTAAATAAATTCAGTGCACACAGACTGAAGTAGTTTAAGTCTTTTAATTCTGATGATTTAGGCTCACATTTAGCAAAAGCCAACCCAACAATCTCAACAAATTAGAATATGGTGACATGCCAATCAGCTAATCGACTCCAAACACCTGTAAAGGTTTCCTGAGCCTTCAAAATTGTCTCTCAGTTTGGTTCACAAGGCTACACAATTATGGGGAAGACTTCTCATTTGACAGTTGTCCAGAAGCCAATCATTGTCACCCTTCACAAGGAGGGTAAAGCCACAAACATTCACTGCCAAAGAAGCTGGCTGTTCACAGAGTGCTGCATCCAAGCATGTTAACAGAAAGTTGAGTGGATGGAAAAAGTGTGGAAGAAAAAGATGCACAACCAACCAAGAGAACCTCAGCCTTGGATAGCCCAAGTTGCATGAAGTCCAGTTTTGATTTGGGTTGTATGGTCATCTGCTGGTGTTGGTCCATTTTGCTTTTCGAAAACCAACTTTTTAAAGATGCTGATTTCATTTTCCAGCAGTGTATAGCACTTGCCCACACTGCCAAAAGCACCAAAAGTTGGTTAAATGACTATGGTGTTGGTGTGCTTGACTGGTCCGCAAACTTACCAGACCTGGGGCCTGTACCATGATGGTGGCTAAACAAAATCAGAGTTACAGGATTAGTTTTGGGTTGCCAAATCCAAACCGATGCAATCAGGCATTATTGGTACCATGATGACGCTCATCAACTTGCTTTGTTAACCCAG
>JAUCNO010000241.1:570371-585746 GCA_032353835.1 Enteromius viviparus | reverse complement strand
CATCAGTTTTGTATAAAAGCATTAGAAAATGCAAGTGCATTTATCCGCAGCCGCGATCAGACGCTTCAGGATAAACATACATAACGTGCTAGTCTGTCAGCGCGCAGGTTTTGTGCATCTAATACCAATGCATTCCAAACGGTACATGAAGATCACGGACGACTGGTGATAAGGATCGAAGCTCACACGTACAGTAGTTTAGAAAACTAGTCCCGTCCGAATAAGGCTAAAGTGTAATTTGGCTATACATCCGCGCTAAAACTTGTGTTTACTGTGTGCTACCGTTCTCTTAATATACCATAGGCTTCTACCCTTTACAACATATTTTCCGGCGATGTGACTATCGCTCACGTGCACATCGCGATGTCGATGTCAAAACAGAATATCGTTCAGCCCTACTCAGCATAGCTTAGGACAACTCTGAAACAGTCACAAACAGTGATCAAAAACACAGCTTAACATGTTTAACACAATACAAAACATCTTCAATAACATCCACAGCTTTGCGTTTTAAAAAGAGAGCACCTGGCAATTTCAGCTGCCTAAAAATGCTTTTGACATTTTTACAGTCCCAATTTTGCACTGGCTAGTGCTTAGTTCCATTAGCACAAGGAAATCTGACTGATTACCAACAGCAATTGATAAAACCCATACCTACTGTTCGAGCTGCATTCAACATAACAATGCATAAATATGCACATGAAAGAGAGATTTATTTAATGATTTAGATCAGGGTTACACGGCCAAACTAGCCCAGTCAAAGCATCCTTTGAGAAGATCCACCTTTGTTGAAATTGCGTGCCAAAGGTTTAAGGGGTTTCACATATATAAAGGTGTTTTATGCTCCAGTAAAAGAGATCAATGATTCAAGCACCTATTTTCCTCATTCACCTACCCAGCTCCCACACACCTTAACAAAACCCAATCTGTCTTAACACAGCACAGAACAAAATATATATTAAAATCACTAAAATCTTTCAGATTGATCATTTCTAAAAACACATTTGGTTGGATGATATTCTTAGTGGAGATGCCAGCACAGATACCAAATCCCAAGGCATTCACTGCAATCACGGCGATCCTCTAATTGTCTAAATTAAGTCTCTGTAATTCTGCTCTAATAGCCCTCCATTAGTCAAACAAAGATTTACTCACAAACAGACTGCTGCGTTCTCCAGACCGAACAGATTCCAGTCTCTGCCAGTGATAAACTACATTACCAGAGCCGGCCAGACCCCAGGACATTCGCTCAGACCTCTTGTGCCTTTATACGCTCGGGTGAGGTCCACCCAAGGACAGGCAGGATTATGTAAAGATAACGCACCACCCCAAAATCAATCAATTAAAATTCAGGCTCACAGATCAATGAAGAAAACCAATTTGCCAGGAACACGATGGCCAGAGCAGTAGTCGGTTTTGACACAACTGCTTTTAGATCATGAGGACACAGCAGCGCTTCTGACTGTAAATTCAGCAGAGGTTGGACAGCATGAATTAATCTGGACAGCACAGGACACCCTGAATTGAAAGCTGGTGCCACTGATAAGGTATAAAAGGAGAGATTTTTGATGATGAAGCATGTGTGACGGTCCACAGGGATTTAAGCACAGCTGGTTCGTCTTTTTCATCTGGCTAGTCTGGTTTCAGATCTAATAGGCTGAATGCATGACCAATGGGGCACCATGCGAACACTTTAGATATTTCTGCATTTTAATTAGCTCCTGGAGGTGTTTCCATAACCGTTAAATTAATGAAGTCAGGAGGAGAAGAAATGGCGATACCACTCTTTTTTTTAATCTTTTGTGCTCTGCTGTATGTGCTGCAGTGGCTGCTGGGTAATCTACTCTAAGATCTATCCCTTGAGGAAAATAACTGGAAGAGTGTTAGTGAGCTGCCAATGCAGGGCAGCAGTTCTCGGCGGTTGCCATGGTAACACCCAATCCCTGCTCTCTTCAGGAGGGAATGCTCTGAAAATCTCAGCATCTGATTTTGCATTGTGACGAGATATAAAGTGATACCCAACCGTACAGTTTGTCTCAATGCATGAGCTGATCCCCAGATCTACAGCTGTATAGCACACCTCCCCTAAACTACATGGGAAAGACATCCAATATCTCATTACATGACGCATAGAGGACAGACACACACAAGCCCAGGGCAATGAAATTGTCAGCTATAATGCTGCAGCTATTGTTTAGTGTGCCACAAGGTGACCCAGGTTTCATTCTAGAGCAGTTTTGTTTCAACTTTGTTCTTACACACACACAAACAGTATAAAATTATACATATTGAAACTGTTATTAAACAGATTTCCTTTGTCAGGTGATGTTGTGTGAGTGAGTCTGATGCACACGTGTAGCTGATATAACAAGCCTGAGGCTCTTCAGTCATGCACACACAACAGCCGGAAAACACGCTAAGAATACCAATGATGCAAAGGTCAGCAAACAGCCTCACTAAACCAAGTCATTTATCAATTTACCAATATATAATGTAATAATATCCCCTGATTTCATTTGTTTTTCACTGGTCTGCCTTAATAATATAATGTAATGTTTTTTAGTAATATGTTGCATACATTTTATTTTATATAAGACCAAAGAAAACAGATAAGATACAAGAGATAGCAATTAAATACTGATCCCCATAATAATCTAGAGGTCTGATTCATTTATTTCATTTTTAGAAAACAATATTGTAATCAGACATGCGTTGAGCACAGTGTTTCTGATAGAATGAACTAAACTAGGCCATAAGCAGCGGGAATGAGAACAAAGAAGATGGAGGATGCTTCCCCCCTTCCCCCTCCCTGCCCATCTCACAACAACCATTCACTCCTAGACTGTCTGGTTACCCTACTAAACAGCACTTGCAAACGAAGGAACCATGCCTGAGAATCCCATACCCGAGCCAGCAGGTCATGTGTTTGTTAAGAGACTAAATTATCCCGACTGTAGCACTGTACTGAGGACTGTTTGCATAAAATGGTGGCTGATAATTCAGGCAATTCACCCATCAGCCAAGAGGGGGATAGGATTCATCTCATTGAGAGTACGAATACTGAATTTTTCCAGAACCAATAACCCTTTTTCAACCAGTCAAGCGGATTGTATGGACACTTTAACATTTGAATGAAGGCATTTCTCAAAGCTGATCCTGCTGTAAAGTAGCCTCCGTGCAAAAATGCCAACATTCACCAATGTGTTTATAAGGTCACTGAATTATTCAGTGTAAAATTCATGACTCATCACAATGAATTCTAATGGTTAGCAAAATTTTGCAGGACAGGAGAGGTGCTGCGAGAAATGTGCAAGCGTATATTTTTCCATTTAACCTTTGCTGAAAAAAAAAAAAGTGACTTCAGTAACCTTCATCATATGCTCTATATCATCAGTTCCAACATCCCTTAAGACAGAAAAATGAAACTGAATCTTTGAAAACTTGCAGGTTCAGACCAATGTTATATTATATTCAGGCTTGAGTGAAACAAAAAGGGCCACTGACAAGCTCTCACGTGTCTTTCAACAGAAACATACAGTATACTGTATCATATACTGTATCATATCTCCTGATACATATCAATCTATGCTAACCACAACATTACTAAACCTACATAAAAATCAGCTTGGACCTACATACCATGTATGCCAACACAATCCCCTCACTAACAGTTCAAAATCACATATTAGTTACATATAAACATATAAATCTTAAAATATTTTTTAATGTTTCTTCCTCAGCATAAGAGAAAAACAAACGACACATCAGCAGCCATTAGAAATGATCCTTAAACATAAATAACACAAATTAAAATAAGCAATCCAAAAGTTGGATTCTGATTGGCTGCCATGGTAGGTGTGCATTGAAACTGTTAAATAAACAGGTATTTCAAAAACAGTTTAATCAATGTTCTATATTAATGCGCTGCTTCAATTGACGAACACAAATACATACAACGTATCACTTGCACACACAAAAACAATTAGCAATTTAACATTTAACCTTTTCAGCCAAAAATGCAGACATTATTAACAGCATTTGAATGATGGCAAGCTGTGCATTAAACCATTTTACTACTGCGTCGTAGTTGGGTGAAAAGTGGGACTAAATTACCAGGGCCCCAAGTGAGGGGAGGGCCCCTGAGGAGTGACATTGTATTATACTATTTTGAGATCACAATAAATGTTGTTAACTAATGAAAATGGTAATATTCTGTGTAAATGAGTGTAAATGTAAATGTGTAGTTGTGAACCTCGAGCTTCCGGGGGCCCATGGCCACTGCTTGTGCACAGGGCCCAGAATTTGGGCCCAGAACTACCAGAACTGCCAGATTAATCATTAAAAGATCTAGATTCAATCATCCCCACAATTTCATTTGTAATTACAATAATTATCCTGTGTCTAATAAACCTCTAAAAAAGGCTTTCGGGAAAATTCATATCTGTGTTTGTGCTGTCGCTGACACAGAGAGCAAATAGTTACCATGTTAAGACAGCTACACAAGATCATCAACCATAAAGTATTAGTTCAATCATTAATACAATGACAGAAATTCTGTGATGAAAGTTGATATTTCGGATATAAACATTGATGTCTATGGTAGCAAACAAAATATAGTAAAAGCTGACGCTTCAAAGTGTTTGTGTGGATTACATTGTTTCACAAGTGCCAAGTGACAGTTAAACAATATATTTGTCATTGAATCATTCTTTGAAGAGATTCATTCAAAAACACTGACTCAAGTGATTCAAACCAAATTTTCATAATTGTAATATTAAAATGGGTTTATTAAATACATTTTAAATGTATATATTATATTTACACTTTTAACTAATTAATATAATATTTTTAAATATACAGCAGCAATTAATATTTTGTCACAGTATCTTTTAAATAACACAATTTTTTTTCACAATATTATTTTCAGAATTGCTTGAGAATCGTGATTTGAGACAGAAAAATAGTGCATGCATAAACAATACTGAACTATTTTTTGATACAGAAATATTCTATATATAAATATACATTTTTATCTTTTTACCACCAATCAGGAAGCAAGCTTTTAAAGTTTGTTCATAAAGCACAACTATCTAGTCTCTGAATAGCCAGCAAGGTTTTACTAGCAATAACATCACCCAGTGACTGTCACTTTCTATAATACTCACATAACATTATGTAAGCAGTTCAGGTTTTTGTTTTTTTGAAGACTACATCACATCTGTGTCCAGTTGAGTCACCAAGCTGTGCAGGGGTGGTCCACACATGAGTTTTTATGGACAGAGACTCCCTGGTCCCTGAAACATCTAGGATTAATGCTGACTTAACCACAGGTAGGCTTGAAGATGTGGCCTTAATTCAGCCCCTTTTAACTTAATGTTTACAGTCCCACTGGATCAAGTATTGATTTTTATTTTTTTATTTTTCTCTAAGACACACAGTCTATCCTAGAATGAATACATTATTACAGATCAATCTGGAATAATTGGCCAGGTGCAGCATTCAGTTAAGAAATATTTAGAAATAATGATATCTGAGTAATGCCTGGATACTGGGCAAAACCATGACATGTATATTTACAACTTTTTCAAACTGAAATAATGATAGTGTGCTGTGCATATCTAATACGACATACTGCACAAATATGTTTCATAATTAGCTTTACTCATGTAAATTAAATAAATAAACAGTAAACAAAATTAACTCAAATCAATATGTCATGCCAATGCAGGATACTATTCAGCTGGTCACTATAAAATTAGGCTCAAATAGCGTGATTGTAAGTAAACTATTCTGTTTATTACATTGCCAATTACCAAATGGCAGATATATACAGTAGGCTATAATAAAAAATAATAATAATAACAAATAATAATAATAATTCCGGATTTACCCTTTAACTCACTCACTATGTTTATTGTCTGATAAAATGGGTATTTTAGACAACACTTCAATGCTCAATATCTATCCATCTAACAAAATGTTGATTTTTCTAACAGTTTACCTTAACTCTGATGGTTATTGAGACAGTCTAATACCAGAATCTGGTTTAGGATGTACGCAGTTTCTAACAAAAGACTGTTTACAATAATGTACTGACAAATCTAATAACATGTAATCAGCATCTCGAATAATCGTCACGTTTTCTTTGTGCTCATGCAATATTCACAGTAATGGAGGCCGAAACACAGAAGAGTCCTTTCTTTGTTTCTATGGGCATCGAATGGCTAGGAAGCTTTCGTCATGAACGGGCTAAGAAAATTAGCCTCACTCTCGGGTTTCTGAATATTGAAGCCCCTGACTCGGACAGAGCAGATATCCTTGCTGTTTTATTGTTGACCTTGGCCGTGATATTTTAGCTGTGATAACAGACAGAGAAATTCTTTCATTTGTCGGCCCCTAACACAACGTATTTATCACCCTAACGCAGTTTAATTTAATCTTATTTGGACTCGTTAAGATTCGAGGGAAAACGCTTGTGGTGAACGGTCCTCTCTGGCGCCCTCATAAATATTCTCATCAGGACCTCATCACGGACACACGGCGTAGCTACACAGCCGTCAGATTTACCGCAGAAATTCCGCAAACATGCATATGTTGTGATACACCTGTCGCCCGTGGTTTCACATATTCTCTAATATACTGAATTGGTGTAAATCTTACCTCATGTTCAGCAGCGTTGGCGGTGTTTACTGGGTGTGGAGGAGCTGCTGTCTTTCTCTGTCAGTGGCGATGATGCCCTGCATTCAGTGATGCTGCGCGCTCTGATGTCACGCCTCTCCCTCTCTCTCCCTCCCTCCCACGCACATACGCTTTTCTCCTTCTCTCTCTTTTTATTTTTATCTCGAACGTAAATATTGGCAAGAAAAATAGGCAACTGCCTCAACGTGCAAACGTTGATCTATCAAAAAAAATAATTTTGGTATGAACTGTGAAAATGTATCACATTTTCTTTTAATAATAAACATCCAAACGGTGGGCTAAAGTTTATTTTCGAACAATTAAAATGTAAATATTATACAATATAGCTGACTCAGAAAACATCATGATATTTATTTATTTATGTTACAATAGCTTTTGTGTACAAGTGAACAAAAATGGTCAAGGGTCAGCTGGGCTAATGGATGTGCAGTTTGAATTAAAATCAGTGTCCTTAAAAAAATTGTTCTTTGCAGTGGAAAAACATTCTCTTGATTATTAGAATGTTCTTTGCGCTAAATTATGTTTTATTTATTGATTTAGCCTATGTTTTAAAGATGTGTTCAGTGAAATGTTCTTTGGAAACCAAAACTGTTTATTTTATGGCACCCTGAAACCCTCTTTTGGGACCTTTATTTTTAAGAGTGTATATTTTGAGATTTTAAAATAAATTATCTTTGTTATTTCAGTTTCTGTCTTTAAATTTCAAGTCTTGACAAACTTAAGCTCACCATTACTGGCCGGGAAAAAAGGTTAAGGTCATATGACACACACTGGTCTTTTGTGACAACATACTCCAATATTGAAAACACAAAACTGTTATGGAACAATACAGATGTTAGTTTGTGGAAATTAAAATTCAAGATAAAAAAGTATTTTTGAAATGAACACATTTTAAAATACGTATATTCTCTTGAACAGCATTGAATTAAAAAACAAGCCTGTACATCACTTGTTTGGAGAACTATATGGGAAATTGTCACAGGCTGCATAAAACATTAATTTCATTAAAACATTAATTGAAGCATTAATTTCTCTAATGCTTAATAAAAAACAAAGCCATCTTGTTAGCAGCAGCCTCTTTGAAACAAAAATGCTCTTTTGATAAGGCTATACAAATTTAAAAGTGGTTTCATTTAGATTTTTTAATTTCAAATTTAATATTTACACATCTTAGTCATCGTGGAATAATCTGTTGCCTAATTCATTTTGTGTGAGGATTTCTCAGGAAGATACAACACATTTTATAAATTAGACTTCTGATGTAATTTGTGGTCACAAGAAATCTGATATACAAGTTAACAAAGCTCATTTAAAATCTGATGTCAGTTTTTTTGCTAAATAATTTTGATTTAAACAGTGTCATTAAATAATAAAAAATCCAGTGTTGTCTTGATGACATGGTTTTGAATTGAGTGTTATGGGGAGCTGTAAACGTTTAATTTGTAATGCAAATTAGCTGTTTTAAAAAATTTCATACAAAATATTAATTTACTGCGAAATGATTGATTGCGTTGTCGATTCATCAGAAAGCCATTGGAGGGAGACACATACTAATTCACCAGTGAACAAAAGGTTATCCTGACGCCGGGATCAACACCACGAGAATCTGTTGCTGAGAGATGTAAATGGCTTAATGTTTTAATGTTTACATAATGACTTAATTCCCCAATTATATACTTTGTTTTATATGTTTTTTTATACATATAAACTAGGCCTACTGTCTTAGGATAATATGTCCATCATATGATAAACCATCACGCATGTCATATAATCCATAAAAAAGCTTATAGATAATATAGATAGCCTATATCCGAATATATTCTTATTCTTATCTTATTGGTAAATAAACCTCCCTTAATTAAAATGCTTTCTGCACATCTACCCGTACATGAATGTTAGTCCCTTTATTTCTTTATCCCTGCAAGTCTGACAGCAGTTCTATTAGATATTTTAAAGAAGTCTAATATAGTAGGCTACTATTTCCATCATTCCACTGACCCCATCTATTCCCAGTGTTTGCCCATAGAGGAAACGTTGAGTTCAAAATGGTGTTTTATTAATGTAACATGCCTCCTTTAGTGACGGAACAATGTTGTATGATCAACATGGCGTAGACGGAGAACAGTTTAACGGTATAGAGAAGGTGGGGTTTTTGTTCTCGTCGTGTAACGGGACACAGGACGCGGGGGTGAGCCGCATATCGCGCGCTTGCGTGCGTCAGAGAGGTAGGACAGCTGGAGCGCGCGCGCCGCCCGCACCAAGAGCAATAACAGCATTTTCAGCGACATCGTTCGATTTACGCCATGCAAATAACACGAGAAAATGAAACGGGACTGGTACGGCAGAGAATGTAAGACATTTGTCGTGTATCTGATCTCCTAATGCTTCCTATAATTTATGACTAACAAGATTTGGGACGTTGCTACACAGTCGCCAGGTAAGAATAAATCGCTTTTCACTAGCGGTAACCTTACATGAATAATTGTTTTAATACGTAAAGCGTTCAGACAAATGCGGGTTTCATGTATCGATACGCTCGTGTCTTTGACGCGCGTCCTTCGTGTGACGGACTGCAATAGCATCTTTCGGCGCACAGCGACGTAATGACTTTGAGGATCCTTTGCATTTTGTTATCCATCGCCTGTGTGTGTGTGTGAACGATGCTCTTTTGACGACAAGCAAGCGATTAACGACTTCACGCGTAAAAAATCGCGCTTCTTCCGTATAAAAATGACGTTCGGTTCAGTGCAGATTCATGAATTACGCGCGGATGAATGTATTTGTCTCAGCGTGAAATGTGAACGCGACATGTGATTGAGTAAAAAAAAAAAAAGCATATTCTGTTATCCACGGCCTCTCATTGCATGTTCATTCAGGTTGCATGGCCTGTATGTGCTTTATTACCCAACTGGCTGAAAGAAAATAACAGGATGCCTGTTTTGAATGTCGCCTAATTACAGCTTTACGTGCAATATTAACGCCAGCTGTAACAGCAAACCCCGTTGATTAAGAGATGCGGACCTTCTCGGATCTGCATTCCATCAGAGCTCTGACGGGCTCAGGATCAAGCTTATAGAGTAAGAATTGAGTTGATGAGCTGTGGTATTTTTAGACATCACATGCGATAGACGTTTGCATGTCTCTTGTAGCCTTTCAGGCCACCTCAGTTGCACGTTGTCTTATCTCGAGATGTAGTTTTGAAATATGACTTTGTGAAAAATCGAAATAATCTGTGTTGATTAATACATTACTCTATGAATACCCCACAAAAGAAAATCTGAACTGATCTGAGGTTACATATTTTACTTGAGTAATCATTCATCACTATAAATAGTTTCTTTCACCTCAGTGTATGAATAGGCTGCAGTGACGTAAATTAAACCCACTGTTTGCCAGATGGTTACTAGGGTAACTGACAGAAAGATGACATGCAACATTATATATATTGGCTTAGTCTTCTTGCTTTCATCAGTATCTCTGATGACATTCTCTCACTCTTGTTTTTGCTCATTCTATACATGCCCTCAAGGGCTGTTTCCACAGTAACCGGAGAATTCCCAGAGTTCCAAAAACAATGCACTACTGAGATGTTCCCAAGTAGCTCAGGGAGAATCTGTAAATATATCTTAGGTGTTCGAAGGCCTGATCCACTGACATCATGCAAACTGGTACAAACCAGCAGAAAACAAATGCGATAGCATCTACAGTGGAGCCTCAGTGCATACAGCACACTCATGGGCAGAAAGAACAGGCCTTGTAATATCAACTGCTGTAAAATCACTGCAATTCATAGTTTGGAGTAGCTTAACAAAAACAGCAAAACCAATATTAAATCAATAGTTGTGTTTATATTAATAAAAGTAAAGGCCTCTTCACACAATTGACGAGCCCAATTGACATAATGATAACAACAATGTTAAAAGTTTTTATTAATAAAAACTAGTAATAGTTCTATTACAATAACAATGAAAGGAAACATAGTGTTGAAATATTCAGATTTCTTTTTAAAGTTTAATAAAAAATTATAAAAGGAAATTCTATTCAGAAATTCTAAAATGCATGTTGCATTTATGAGATAAAAAATACCAAATTAGAACATTTAAAGAGATAAACACATGACAAAGTGAAAAAGAAAGACATAGTTATTACTTAGTATTTCATTATTTTACTTTTTCCCCATATAATTATAAATGTTTATACGTGAACATGATTTAACAAGGTCTATATATGTTGTTCATATGAGGCAGAAGTGGGCTTCCATACACTTGGGCCATTAATGTATATAAAATTGTGTCCTGACTATATTGATTAGCTATTGGCACCAAAAGAAAAAAAGAAAAGCAAAGATATGCTTCACTCGTGGATTTCCTAAAATTTATACTTACAACAACAACAAAAATCTTTTTTGCAATGATGGAAATAGTAGGCTACTATATTAGACTTCTCAAAATTACATCTACCTTAATAAACATTTTGCTTGCAAATGAGAATAAATGGCTACATTTAATTATTTTTGAATGTAAAAGGTGGTGTAGTTACTACAGTCTACCAGCAGCCCCCCCCCCAAAAAATAAAAAAAACTTGAGTCTTTAGCTCATTTATCAGTATTAACTGCCTGTTTAATAAAATGTTACATTTGTAGCTGAAATCTAGCTGTTCATATTAATATTGTCTTGATTTTTTCGTTGGGTCTGTGGAGAAGACAGAAAGTAAATGGTATCTCATCCAGCAATTTTTATATCTTCACTCTATTTTTCATATGACTGATCCATTGAACTCAAAAGCACATTGTGTGTCCAATGATTTACTAAGCCTCTTTATAAAATGTCTAACCTTTACATTTGATCAGAGTTTTACTACGAAAAAAAAAAAAAGATAGAATATGAGAGCTATAAAGGGTTGCCAAAACATCCTTAATATTCAAAACTTGCTTTCCACTGAGATTGCGTCTTATGCTGCCGGCAAACCAAAGAGGTCTTTAGTAAGAGGCTCATCTGTTCTCTGTTCATCTGAGTGATAATCATTACTGCTAATTCAGAAGTACCACTGGATTTTCCTCTGGGGCTGAGTAGATGTGAGCATTTTCAAGCACTTAAATGCAGACAAAGTTCTCTGTTAATCAGACCGCATTGGGTATATTGATCTGTCATGTGAAAATTAGGCATTTGCGTAAATCTCTCTTGAGGCAGTCAGGAAGTGTCTCCTGTCGCCAATGCTGCAAGAATTCAGTCAGGTGCCAGAAATATCTGGTGTGATCTTGCTTTCCACAGGAGACTAATACCAATGGCTGCTTCACAGCAAGATAAATGAGTCATTAATAGATGACCTTGATGCTGATGGCAGCAGAGACCGTCCTACTCAATTCACAAAGGCACACAGGCATACACTCTCATGTATTTACACACACACACACACACACACACACATTCATGTCAGGAAAATGCTGACCATTGTCTTTCCATCCTCTCCATTTAAAGAACAATGTCACGCAACCCTGTTATAATAGTGACATGTAGATCTCATGAAAATTGTTAAGAACATGTCATATTTCATCCCTAAATCAGGATCTAACTATAATTCCAAACACCCCTCCATCTTTAGTTGATCAGAAAATTAGAGACTCTCGCCTCAAACGTGCTTTACTGGTTGAGCCGATTTTGCTGTATTGAGCTGGTCATTGAGGGAGCTCTGACAAACAGATCAATATTTTAAAAGTGCCACGGAGCCACAGTGTTTACAGTTTTTATGGAATAAAATTGCTTACTTATCACCATCTCTATACATTAAGCTGGAATAGACAAAAAATAATCACAATTGACTAGTTTAATGTCTGGAAATAAAAAATGTCTGGTTTTTAAACCGTAGAAGACAAATATATTTATTGGACGTGTAACAAACAAAGCATGTTTCCTTTTTCAGGTCTCAGGGAATAATTGAGTCTTAACCGCCACATACCCCGACAAACCCAAGCAGCATGCCAGAGCAGAGTAACGATTACCGGGTGGTGGTGTTTGGAGCAGGGGGAGTGGGCAAGAGCTCCTTGGTTCTGCGCTTCGTTAAAGGCACCTTCAGGGACACCTACATCCCGACGGTGGAGGACACGTACCGGCAGGTCATCAGTTGCGACAAGAGCGTATGCACTCTGGAGATCACAGACACCACTGGCAGCCACCAGTTTCCTGCTATGCAGCGTCTGTCCATCTCTAAAGGCCATGCCTTCATCCTGGTCTACTCAATCACCAGCAGGCAGTCGCTGGAGGAGCTGAAGCCCATCTACCAGCAAGTGCTGGCCATCAAAGGGAATGTGGAGAACATCCCCATCATGCTCGTGGGCAACAAGAGCGACGAGACCCAGCGTGAGGTGGAGACCAAGGAGGGTGAAGCTCAGGCGAACACCTGGAAATGCGCATTCATGGAAACATCAGCCAAGACCAACACCAACGTGAAGGAGCTTTTTCAGGAGCTCCTGAACCTGGATAAGAAGCGTGATATGAGTCTGAACATGCGCTCCAGCAAGCAGAGACGTGCAGACAAGCTGAAGGCCAAGTGCAGTGTGATGTAGAAGGCTGGATCCATCTGACTCCTCCAAATGTACATAAGTCCCTCACCTTAAAGGAACAGTACGTGCAAAAAATGAAACTTCTGTCATCGTTTCCTTAAAACCAGTGAGACTTTATTGTTTCCAGGGAACAAAGAGATGTTTTTAATACAATTGAACTGGCCACACTTGACCACGCAACCTTAAAAAAGTTGCCCATGTTACTTGTGAGATATATTCCAAGGCTTATGGGGGAGATCTTAAATGAGGAATCCGGATTCATTCAGACCAGTTTTATAAACTAAATCAACTGATTCTTTGAAAAGATTTACATTAATATGCCAAACTGACCCAGGGTGAATGTCAGCCGTTTTCCCACTCGTCATATGGACCTTCGATGGTGCTTTTGCACCTTTATGATTCTTATATTTCTTCTTTTTGTGTGTTAAACAGAAGTAAGCGACACAAGAGTGAGCAAACGATGACAGAACTTTCTTTTTGTGGGCGAACTCTCCCTTTAACTCTCCTTCCCTCAGTCTTAATCAGGTAATCTTTAGTGCGCATCCGAACGTCGACCATCTCTCTTCCCCTGTATGTTCTGGCTCCTGTAGTGACTCTGTGTAGTAGACTATAAGAGCTGACACACGAAGCAGGGAGGACGTCCCGCGATTCTCACACATGCTCTCTCTGCTGCTTTCTGTTAACTTTTTAATGAATTCAAGACAGACCAAATCATCAATGTGGCCATTTTTACGTCAGGCTGTGTCTTTAACGGTATGGTTCGGAAATGCAGACATAAATGTCTTGAACTGGCTCTGCATCGTGTGGGATTCTCACCCGCAAAAGGCCTGGGCACAGCTGAAGAGGTGACACTATCCGCTCTTCCAAATTACATATACAGTACTATAGCAGCACAAAAGACGCCTGTTAGAAATCGGAAAACAATTCGGGACGAAGGACATTCTTAGTTAACCGGCTTGCCAGTGATGTAACCTGGTATAACAGAGTAAAGTGCATAATGCATGTCTGATGATATAAACTACCTTCATATTAAATGTGATTGAGATCTTTTCATCGAGAACAGAGCTATACCTTATTGAAGCACAGTGAATAAGTCCTAAATGTGATCATTTCTAAAAGCTATTTTTTTGTGATGGGGTGGGGTCCGGGGTGTCGATTGGTGTTTTATTTTACTCTGTTCTGTTTTTCAAGTGTTGATGGCACTCGAAAACCTTAATATATGCATTTCATCATCTAACTAAAAACATATATCCTGTATGTGAAATCTATGTGTATTATGAGCACTAATGAAAACCCCTGTACAGCCCCTGTTTTTCTGTCAGTGTCTATATTTCCTCAGATTATTTAATGCCATTTGCTTTAGCAATACATGATATTAAAGCACTTTTAGAATCTTGAGCACATTCAAAATACAGAGCGTTAACCTTTACAAAAATGTTCTTGTCAAACACTCTGCGTTTACAACTTTACTGCAGACAAAGTGTTTATTCAATAAATATTATGTGAGGGACCAGAAAAATAAAGAAGCACAAACAAAAGGGAAATAATTATTGCTTGTTTTCTTTTGTGTTTCTGAACATCTGTGTATCAAGTGGCTCCAAAAATATGCATGAAAATACCTGAATTTCATTGCATTTAGGCACAAAAATATTAAACTAAGTGACATCCTAAAATGTTGTTCGAGCTTTTCTCAGAGCTAAACTCACTTTTATTGCCCATTCATGAAGCAACAGGACGCAGTGGGACTTGTATGTGATGAATATAGTTAGTTTAGAAAAGTATCAATTGATATATTATTTGCAAACTTCTTTTTGGGAAAAACGACACTTGCTTAAATATGTATTTCTTTCAAAAAAGACAGCATTACTACCTTTTTAAGTTTAACTTAAATGTTGGATTCTTTCCGGGGCCACTGATAAGGTTGCAGGTACTGAACACAGAATAAAAAAAAGATTTTATATCAGTGATGTGAACTCTCTGCCCTCACCTCGGTAGTCACGGTGGATGATAGTGAATGAATGAATGACGCATTTATATAGTGCTTTACTGTGTATTGCCATACACCCAAAGCGCTTTACAATCATGTGGGGGGTCTCTCCTCAGCCACCACCAGTGTG
>JAUCNO010000241.1:519704-544669 GCA_032353835.1 Enteromius viviparus | reverse complement strand
GGTCATTAAAAATCCCATGACACTCATCGTAAAGAGTAGGGGTGTAACCCCGGTGTCCTGGCCAAATTCCCACTGGACCTTGTCTATCATGGCCTCCCAATAATCCCCATCCATTGATTAGCTGTATCACACTCCCCTCTCCACCTGTAGCTGGTGTGTGGTGAGCGCACCAGCGCCGTTGTCCTGTGGCTGCCGTTGCCTCATCCAAGTGGATGCTGCACACTGGTGGTGGCTGAGGAGAGACCCCCCACATGATTGTAAAGCGCTTTGGGTGTATGGCAATACACAGTAAAGCTCTATATAAATGCGTCATTCATCCCAAAGAGGCACAAAATCCCTTTCACAGAGTTACATTAAATGCTCCTTCCTGGTGAAATAACCTGCCCAACTCAATATGAGCATTGTCAAGAATAAGCTAAAACAGATCAATTCCATCTTTATTTGAACCTCTAACTGCAGTACTCATTTGACGCAATTAATACGTAATTAATATATGCATTATTAAATTAATGACAATGCAAACACAAGTAGGAATATTTTATATATATATATATATAGAAATGTATGAGTGACGTACAATAAAACACACATTTTTAGTGATCTGCAAATGGAGAAAAAAAAATGGAGCAATAAAGAACTTTTAAAATCTGAAGAACCTTTCTGTTTCACAAAACATTCTCTGTGTGCAAAAGATTCTTCAAATTATAAAAAGGCAAGAAAGAGATGAATAGTTTAACTGAACGGTTTTCTGTTAAACAAAAATGATTTTTTTTCCGTGGCACTGCTGAGAATTTTCAGCACCTTCATTTTAAAGAGTGGTCCAGTAGAGGAGGCTCTAACCCTTCCAAGAAGAGAAAACTAGAAATAAAGAAGCTTGTGTGTGTTTTTTATATACATACATATATATATATAAACAAGCAGTTAGTAAATGAAAATAATAAGTCTGAAAGGGGCAAGTTTTTTTTTTTTTTTTTTTTAAAGAATAGAATCAGAATAGAGATGAAAGAAATGTGTTGATTAAAATAATAAAACATGATGCTAAATAAAATACAGTTTAGATGTAACACAGTGCTGGTTCAGTAAACTAACTTCTAAACAGGTGATGTTTTAATCTAGATTGTGTGTGTTAAATGCTAATGTTTTAGCACATCTGATCTCTTCTGTGAGCTGATTCCAGCTGTGGGTGTGCAACAGCTAAAAACTGACTCCCCTTGATTTAAGTGAACCGTTTGGTATTTCTAACTGACTTGAACCTGATGATGTTTAGTTGAGCATATCTGCAATGTATCTGTAATCCAGTGTAATGTAACTGGAAGCCAGTGTAAAGACCTGAGGTGTGATATGCTCAAATTATCTGGTTCTAATCAGAATCCTGATAGGAGCATTCTGCATATTTCTGCAGATAGAAAAGGAAATTCCTTAGTGCCTAAGCTTATGCTTTAAGTAAAGCTACATCTAAATATGGGATCCCAAGATGATACTTGAAGCCTTTTTCCCCCTCATGCACAAACTGTAACATTATTCCCAGCTCTGTTATGCTGTTTTTATTTCATAACATGCACATTTTGTTTTATATAAACACATATGCTAGGCTTTCTTTTTCTCTTTTCCTTTCTCCTTCTCTTTTTTCCCTTTACTTTTAAATGATTCATATGCGTTTCTCCCTGTATGGGTCAACTTTAAGTTAGCTTAGATGTTCAGCATGTATTTAAACATTAAAAAGACAGGCTTCATCTTTTGAAAGCCCCAAATAGTGTCTTTGACTGGGCGTCTTGCCTAACGCAGTGAGAATTCATTATGAAAGATGACACCTGATTGGACAAATCATTGTCTCCACCAAATCCACACTATTCAAATGTCCCTCCGCTTCAAAGATCAAAGCAGAGTTTTATCTGCTATACGCTGCCATCACTTGTTCATTAATAAAATGCCTGTAATGTAAAATACAGCTCTCTTGGTCCAGTATATACTGTATATTCACAGTGCTTATGAAACTACCATGGTAATTTTATGCCACTTGATTTCAATGCTTGTATTTTTTCCATATTATATTGCCAGTTCATTACCCAAGTTTCACAGATAGGTAGACAGACCAATAGATAGATACTGTAACCCTGTTACATTTATCTAGTAACTGTCTAAATACAGTCTACACCAGATTAATGTTACTTCATAATTCTAGCTAGATTTTTTTATCATTACTGTTATTTTTAAAATGAAAGAAAATTAATGCTTAACACTAGAAAACCCAAAGAGCAGCCATTTGGCTTTTCTACCTATTGAAAAGGAACAACTACAATGATAGGAAATAATAAAAATAATAATAATACAGTATGATAATATTGGAAACATAATTTCTAACCATTCTTCCACCATTTGTGCCCAGCATGCCTCTTAACCCACTTTCACTATTACACTCCACTGCACAGCAAAGCACATGGGACACTTGCACTGACATACTTGTTGTTGTCTTGCTGTGTGTATATATACTTCTTATATATATAGTCAAATCATATTCTATTCTAATGCTAGTTTGCTTTTCTCCGTGTATGTATGTGAACGTGACAAATAAAATTTGAATTTAAATTTAAACATTGAAATTTTTGAATTTAAGCTGATTTGTTATTGGTTATTGTTAATGATCTGATTTCATATTTCATATGAACAAATAAAATGCAAACAAACAAAAAACAAATGTATATTAATAGGTGTCAGAATAAACAAAGACCGTGTCACATTACTTCTAATGTTTTTTTGTGTAAATATACATTTTATTACATTACTATACCATTATTTATTAATTAATTTCTTTAAAATTATTCCATTGAGGTCCACAAGTCTAAAACAAGCTGAGTACACGTTTCTTAATGGCTGCATTGCAGTTTCATCAAAATTAATATAAAAAAGAAGAGAAAAAAAGGAACATGCAGCATAAAAAGCAAAACTTTATCAAGTAGGAGAACAGAGTGATGGTAATGTATAATGACGAGAATTAAACCATTTATTTATCAAATGCAGAGAGGGTCTCTGCAGTCAAGATGACGATAGTCACTAAAAATCAAGTGTCCCTAACTAAGCAAGCCAAAAGCGACAGCGGCAAGGAACCAAAACCCCATCCATGAGAGAATGGGGGAGAAAAAAAACTGGGGGAACAAGGCTTAGTTGGGGCTAGTTCTCCTCTGGCCGGACGCCCAGCACCTAATTTCCAGTTCAATTGTAAACACGTCAGATTGTGTAAAGGACTTATAGTGTTTGTGTGTGTGTTTGTGTGCATCTGGATCCAGCGATCTGTCCACGGAGCTCATCAAGGTTTTCTGGTCACCAATGTACAATGTACAATGTTCCAGTCTGGCGATCTGTCCACGGAGCTCATCTAGGTGTTCTGGTCTCTGATGAAGATCATCTCTTGGTGCTGGTACACCATCTGATCTGGACTGAGAAACAGAATAAGAGAGAGACAGACTAATATTAGCATAGAAGCCATTCTTTTTATGATGTAACGAGTACACCGTGTGTTAAGGGGAGTGTTCTCGGGTTCTGGCTGATCTAATTAATGCAGTCTAACAATCCTTTAACGGATTTAATTAATAAATGTGTATTAGTTTGTTATGTGTAAGCAAGAGTAAAGAGATGTGTCTTTAATCTAGATTTAAACTGAAAGAGTGTGCCCGCCTCCCAAACAGGATTAGGTAAATTGTTCCAGAGTTTGGGTGCTATTGATATTTTAGGTATTATCAAATGGCCAGAGTTTTGAGAACACAACAGATGCAGAGGACTATAATGTGATAAGAGCTTGCTTAAGTACTGAGGAGCTAAGCCATTCAGGGCTTTATAAATAATGAACACAACACAATCTATATGATGTTTGATAGAAAGCCAGTGCAGCGTTGACAGAACCGGGCTAATATGCTTATATTTCCTGGTTCTAGTAAGGACTCTAGCTGCTGCATTTTACTGCAACTAGCTGTAGTCTCTTTATCAAGCATGCAAAATAAGCACCTTCAGCGTGATACAAGACCATCAACTTCGCGTCGGGTCCTGATCACACTGTCAGGGCTTATTTCTGCGATAACTACGGGCTGCCTCTACATTATCCCTTACTAGTAATCAGTGATGTCAGGTGGTGGTGGCAGGTGAGGCTGATTAAATCCAAGTGAGAGTGATCGTCAGTGACTGGGGTGAAGGTGGAGCCAGGCGTGGGTGTAACAGTTGTAGGTTATTCATACAAATTAATACGAATTGGCAAATCGTAAATGTATGTTATGATCTCTTTTCCAAATCGCAACAAAATAAGGGAGCCACCAACCACCACAGCCAGTTATTACTTGCATTTATTCTGATATAGAGAATATAAAAAGTGAATATAAATAGCAATCAACTTATCAGCCAGTAAACATGTAACAATTATGACAGTCCAACCAAACTCGGCCTGTAAAGTCACCAGAAGCAACAACCTCCGCAAAGAAAGCTGGCCCAACGGCGGCGTTGATCTCCCAAATTCCTCACATCCCGTTCGTTCTCCAGTAGCCTCGAATAATCCGAAGCAACCAACAACGACCGAAGGTCATCTAACGCGCTTCTTCCGCCATCTCTGTCCCAGTCTTTTCAAAGTGCTCTGATTGGATTCGGGTGTGCACCCGCTCCCGTCAGCCAACCACCTGCAACTCTGCAATCACCAGTTATTCACTGGAACCGTCACAATGTAAGATATAGCAAAAAAAATGTTATGAATTGGTATAGATTAGCCATCTTGTAAAATATGTACAAATTATATATAATATATAATATATATATATTATTAATATATTATATATATAATATATATATATATAATATTTTAATAAGGTTAAAAAGCATTGGTCATTGTATACTCTGTTTCAGTGACAGGTCTTGACTCACTGGGTCTTCATCAAGGACATTTAGTACAGATGTATCCCTCAGGCCACAGAGAATATTGATGACATTCAAACTGGGAGAATCCATTAAAGTCACATCCATTTACTATTTAGACACAACTCACATTAACACCTGCTTTTGGGAATGTGGGAACACCTTGCTGTTAATTACAGCTTTGTTTGTGAAAATGTAATTTGCAGACTTTCCTCGACTGTTCTTTACCAGGTTTTGTTGGATCCTCTCACCCTGCATCAGTAATAGAAAACTATTAAGTCAGAAACAGGAGAAACAGGCTGTTTTGTTAAATACACACTCAGTAATGTTTTCCTCACTAAAAACATTTTATGCAACATAAAGAAATGGATTGGAAAATGTCTTTTACATGATTTACAAATATGTTTAAGTTTGTTGTCTCACTCTTCAAGGGAGATGCAGCATATAAAATAACATCTGCATTTTGTGCAACTCATTAAATTAATCCACACTGGGAAGTTAATGAGGGGAACACAGCATATTTATTAAACATTGCATAGCGCTACATATGTTGCCCTCGACATGATATTTATTTATTTATTGATTTATTTATTTAAAAAAAAAAACTTTGTGCAAGTTCAAAACAAATAATCAGAGAACTTTCTCTGGACTAACCTTGCATGGTAACACGGGACCAATTCTTACTATTAACTAGTTGCTTATTAGCATGCCTATTATTAACATGTCGGTTGTTTATTACAAAGCACACATTCTGCATGACCTTGTTCTACATCCCCAATCCAACCTGATTCCTAAACTTAAAAACTACCTTACTGACTATTATATACAGCAAATATCATAGTTAATGTCATAGTGTCATATATTGACACAAATGACATAGCTAATAGTTTGTTAATAGACAGAACAAGACCTTAAAATAAAGTGTGACCCCTCGTATAATATTTAGTTTAATCTCCTGGGATTGATGATTATTTTTTTGATTTTACTAGTTTACTAACTAAATAGCTAATTAACAATAAAAAAATCTAAAATAAATAAATAAATTGGATTAAAAAAATTAATAAACCCAAAATTGCTTTTGATCGTCAGTTATTTGATGAAAGTGATAGCGATCAGTTATCTACACACATCTACAGAACTAAAAGGAAGGAATGAGTAACAAAGCCTCTTTTTCCGGCCGCCACTTTTGGCTTTCTGTGCATGAATACTCAGAGGACTCACTCAAATGACTGAAGGGCTGTGTAGCAGCCACTTGCGGTCAGCTTTATTTATTTAATTATTAATTTGAAGCCTCACCACCAACACTTTGGATGGACCCTAATTGATGTGAATTGACGCTGCTTGCCATAGATAATGGCTTCTTGGGTGACTCTCTCTACCCACAGTTCATTCAGTGTCGCCACACAGCAACTTAACTGCCCTTAAAATGTCGGCCCGCAACATGGGAGCTGTTGGGCAGACGGGATTATCAGTCTTTGTTATCGTGGAGTGTCTATTATGCACAGGCCTTCTATTCACAATGGACCTTAAAGAGTGTGTCAGTGCAAGCCACATAGCAAACTAGCTCACTGACAAACACACTAACATAACCAGCTCTTGGCCACAATGCACAGCACCCCAGTGCAGGTAAGAAAGCGAATATATTCCTTAGATATATATATATATATATAGTGCATTCTTTTGCTACACGGTTTACGAAAAGTAGTAGATCCTGTTGAGTTGTTAGAGGTTACAGCCATGATTTGTTGCTTCTGCGTTGGGGAATAAGTGAACAGGGCTACTAACTTTGTTGTGCAGTTGCATGACCTTGTCTGAGATATTTTCCAAAACCCTGCAGCTTTACTGGTAACAAGTGACTTTTTCCAACAAATTGCAGTCTAGCATGTCGAAAGGGTGCGTCAGTGTCTTGTATGTCACATTGCATTGCACGCACAGCTTTACAGTTTAAGTCTTTCCATCTGACTCAGACAGCACTGAAAAGTTCCTTTTAAAAAATGTGTTCACCAATTATTGAGTAATTTCTTTTTTTACTATAAACTATAAATTCAAAGCTAATTCTAGCATGCATATTGGCTAGCACAACATTAACAGCACTAGACTTTTTATTAGTACTTATAAAGTGCATATTAATGCACATTAACTTATTCTGCATGGCCCTTGTTCTGCATCCCTAATAGTTAATTATTAATAGTTAATAAGATAGTTATTAGGTTAATGGATCTATAATAAGAATAAGGCATCAATATAATTGTTAATACACAGTTAATAAGTCAGTAATAAGTATGAAAATTTCCATGTTCATTAGGTGTAATGTATCTGTTCAACTTTAATGTTTAATGGTAACAAACTTATTAAGATTCTCATTGTTTTTGTGGCAAACTGCCCTGATTGTAAAACTCAATTATATATTTATTCTTAAAAAATACATGGCACCATTAAAAAGTTACAAGTTTGAATCTAGCATCGCCAAAAGTGCTGAATTAGCAATTTTGCCACTGTTATGAAGTCGCTTGCTGTCACGGCGAAACAAGAACAAGCAGCAAATTGTGGGTTAATGAAGCCAAGATATTATGAAACTCGTCACGGCGTGACACTTTTGACACCGAGCGATGTGGCGGCCTCTGCCATCTCCAGCAACCTTTGCTCACAAGGTGTAGCAGTGTTAGCATGTCAAGTATGTAGTTTCTGATCAGCCTCAGTGCTAGTGCGAGAAAAATGATTTGGTGTCCCTGCGGTTCCTTGAGGAGAACTGAATTTTCTGGCGAAAGGCGAGCCTGCTGCGTGTCTAATTTATTCATTATTCTTTCCCCTCTCTCTCTCCTTCCTCTGCGTTTTGCTTCTTTTCTCTTCCTTGTAGCCACCACTGAGTTAATGCTTATTACAACAAATTATGTGTGAAACTTCTAAACTCAGTGTTAGGAGTGCAGGGGATAATCCAGTTTGCGACCGATTGAAGAGATCCAGCCTCATGGGGTGCGGACATGCTCACTTCAGATGTACTCTTCTGAAATCCCAGATACTGCCTGAATATTGCGTATTATTTCAAATTCCTAAATCAAATATTCACTGACCCGGGCCTGCTGCTCCAATTTAAACAATACAAAAATCTTTAATCAAGACTGACTGCGTGATTATTCCACTGGATGTTTGTCAATGCATGATTCAATAGTTGTTGAGAGCACAGAGGGAGGGCAATTGTCTTCAACAACTGGACAATATAATCCAGTTTAAAGAGATTATGGACACTGCGTGGGGATTTGTCCAGAAGTTTAATTGTTAAAAGTTTGTTATTACTTCTACAGATATTTTAGTAGAAGTATGTTGTACCTAAATTAAACGAATATCTAAATTAAATGAGCTTATTCAAAATATGTTTTAATATGACAATGAGTCAGCCAGACAGCATTGGTTTGCACTAATAAAATAACATAATAGAATCTTTTAAATGTGAAAGTCATAGGAGTTTTTATCACAAGGCCACAATTTAATGGATTTCTGTATTTTGCTTTGAGTAAGATATTGTCATGTACACCAAGTCTTTGTTTTAGAAAATGACATAATTTTTGGTGGGAAAAGAGCACAAACATCAGCATGATTTTCTGTGGTGTTAACTGGCTTGTATGACTTTAAAAATTTCACCCTTTCTGATGAATTTATATAAAAAAAAAAAAAATATATATATATATATATATAAAGTAGATATTAAGTACATAATAAATCACACACACTCCATCATTTTTTTCTTTACTTTCGCTGTTGAACATTGTTATTTTATGAATTTACTTTTCATAAGAATGATTAATTCAGGATGAAACTGTATGCATTTACTGTGTATAGACACGTATCTATATGTCTGTCTTCCTGTAAGCGTACCTTAATATCCTTGCTCTTTGGTTCATGCTTTTTTATCGTCTTGAAGGCATTTGCGCTATTACTCTACCTATTTCTCCAGATTGTGAACACACGGCCCTGTTAGAGGACTGAATGTGATTTATCTCTGTTTGCTCGGATTCCTTTTAAATTGCTTAATGGTTTGAAACTCTTCTCTGACAGCAGGCCATTAGAGACTGCTTGTGTGGAGATAATTTGTGGTGAGGCAGGACAGTGGCCATAATGGATGTCTTGTGTCTTATGTAATTGTAACCTGAGAGGTATTGAATGCACTCTCTCATGAATACTTTGCGGTCATCAATGTGAAAACAAAGACGAGCCTGGCTGCCAGCGGTGCGCCGACCATTTTACCGTTGCTCTGGTGTCTATATTTATTAAACGAGGAAGAGAAGAGTGAGGGAAAAAAGCACTTAATTCATTATTTCTGAATAAATGATCACAGAATGGTCAGTTACGGGCTAAAGTGTCTTCTGATTTTCTTTTTTTTTTACACTTATATTTCAATTTTAATTTTGCACAAATCTTAAGAGTGATTAAATGAAAGTTTATAGCTCTCAGAAACCTGCAAATTCTTTATTTTTTTTTCTATTAAAAACAGCAGAAAATACAATGAGATACAGTGTTCTGCCAGTGGGTTTTGTGGGTACTGTATGTTGTGGGAGATTTTATCAGGGCGGATGATTTGAGAGGGATCAGATGAACCCTCAGACCAGCTGCTGCTGTTGGTTCAGGGTTGGAGTTCTGGGATGGAGAGATTTACAGCGAAGATCTTTCCAACAAATGTAACTATGCTGACTCACGTACTCTACTGCCTTGGGAAGAAGTTCAGCTCTGACTTTTGCTCAATTTAGTTTAGAGGGGTCAAACTTTCTTTCATACAGTAGTAACTTCTCTTTCATTCTTTAAAACTTTGCAAGTGAGAATGGGAAGGAGAAGAAAATCACTTTATTATTTTAAAAAACAAATTATTATTTTGTAGCTCATTACACAAGTCTATTTGTTCACAGCCCCAAAAGTGCTTAACAACTTGTAAAGATACATTATTAACACTACTTGAAGATGTCCTTTTTATATGTTGTAATAACTATATGCATAATTATATGAAAGTAACTCTAAGCCAAATGATTTCTCACCTGGTCCTACTTTATATTAAGTGGCCTTAACTGCTGTGTACGTACCTTTAAATTAATCAAGGTACAGTCCCCAATCCTACCCAATTCCTAAACTAATTAAGAATAAGAAATTTATTGAGGAAAAACTCATAGTTAATAGAGAATAAGTGTTACCTAATTTAAAGTTTAACCTAATATAAACTCGTTTTCGTTTGGGCCTTTTAGGAAACTTTCACTCTGGATAGTCACAGTAACTAAATCACATGATATCGGTAAGATGTCTTGTATTACATTTTATGCCGTTATATCAAACTTAGATTCACTCGCTGAGGTGTTTAAAAAAAATTCTAACATGGCCATGCAAGAGTCACACAGAGTAGGATGCCAAAATTTTTGAAACATAAAACATAAAAACACTGAGCTCTGATGTGGATACTTGCACTGTACATTTGCCAAATATGCCATATTTGCTCATAATTTCTTGGCCAGTTTCTCACTGTGCCATCAAAGATACAAGACAATTTATTTTTAAATACCGATGAATCATTCCCCAGCACCAAAAAATGGACAAGCATTCAGTGTAAATTTATATTATTAGATTTATATTATATATAAACATATTTCATGCATAAACATAACATGTTTTTTCTTAAATATAGCAATGCATGTTTTCATATTTATATATAAATATACAGTGCACACTCATATTGTATGTAAAAAAAACTAAAACTTTTATTTTTTTTTAATTTTACTATTATTAAGTGACAGAATAGTCCACATGTGCAAGTAAAAGTGCATGTAAACATTTAAGAATCAGATAAAAGTCCACTATTATTAACGACTAATATCAATGTGGCTACTAAGGATGTCGTAAACAAACTAAATGACAAAATAATAGCAGTAATAATGAGTAATGTTTTAGGATGTAAAAAATATAGACCCGTATAGATTGTATATTACATTCACATAACACTATAGGCTATATGAAGTACTGATATACTCAAAATGAAATTTTACGCTCACTAATCAAATGAGCAAAAGTGTGACACTGTCTTTGTACGACAGGTCAGATTCCCTCGCTTTTGCTGAACCGCAATCAATTAATTTAGTCAAAGGTTCTGAGCGATGCGTCTGATTAGAATCCAAGTCTCTGATGATGATGATGAAATATGTAAATAAAGCGAAAGTGTTTTTTGATCATCGCCATCCATCTTTTAATGATTCAGAGAAACTGCAAAGATTAATCGTAACCTCACTGCAGCCAAATCATTTCCAGGGGTTAATGTAGCATGCGCCAAGCAGTTCTACCTCTCTGAAGAGAGTCGTCTGCCGAAACAGGTACACTCCTTTCTTTGTATGCTAACAAGTCAGCAGGCTTTATTTAAATCAATCTGTGCAGCGTGATTAATTAAAGCACAGCTGTCATTAGGATGGCAACTTGAGGAAAGCATGTAGGACATGTCTGATACGTGATCCACCAGGCCGATGCTTTTTTTTTGCCATGCGGTCGAGTGAGTTATTGCGTGCTATTCTCTCTGTGATACTCTGGTGATGTGAGACGCCTGTTGAAAGCTTGTCACAGCTTTATAGCATGTTTTATCTTCTAAGGGGCTCCTTTAGATTTATTCCTCAGGGTTAAAGTATCTTAATTCATTCTTATGATGACAGATGCGATTTCACTTCGAGCCTCTGTGCTCAGGTGAAAGAGTTGTTTAGCGCACTGTTGGTGTTTATAGACACTCACAGGTGGGATGCATATTCATCTGGCATTCTTAGGTGATCAAAACTAGGCTAATGAGGTGACCCAGATACAGCACATTATCCATGCATATGAATCAGACCATCATTAGCCAATTCAGTTATGTCAGGAGAATTTCATCAGCTGGATGTGCGCAGTTGCTCTCACTTCTCACACTGGCCCCTTTAATTAAGGCATAATAGTAAAATGCTTATTATAAAGTATGTGCGTGAGTCCAAGCAGACCAAAGAAGAACAATCGGCGGTGCTGCTTTTGGTCTTTTTTTTTTTTTTGCTGTTGGTTCTTTTGCTTCTGCCTTGCAGATTTTCGTGAAACATAAACAAAAAGAATTTCTGAACTTCAAACCTTGCAGTGTGTGGGTTTATGGTGTCTGTGCAGGTGTTGTTGCAGTTAGTAACTTGACTGGAAAAGTTTCAGAGGGAAAACAAGCCAGGTGTCCAAACTACTGCAAAAACTAAAGAAGAATCTGTTTATACTGCAATGTACTTTAAATATGTGGTCTTATTTGCGGAGGCAGCAGCATATTTTCTTGTTATTTCAAAAGAGCAGCAAAATACAGGATGTATGAAATAGGTGTTTAACTATAATTAATCAATACATACAGTACATCGAACATAATATCAATAGCCTACAAGTTTTTAATAATTTAAGTTGTGCTGTGTTCTGTATTTTTATTTTTTTTAAACCAACATGCTTTAAGGAGGCATTTCTCTTCAGTTTTCAGTTTACTTTATAAACCTTTTTTTTTTTTTCACAGTGACTAAAAAATAAAAAAGATAAAATGTGTAATTTTTCATTAAGCGTTCATGGGGGTTTCAATTTTGATACTGTATCCCTAAAAAAAATATTGAATAAACAGAAATTGATGTGAACATTATCCCAAAATATTACATGACATCTCACCAAAAATTACTTCCCAGATGATTTATATGTATATTGTAAAAGAATAACAGGAAAAGAGCGGTGCTGAAAAGACAAGATATTTAAAAACATATAATAATAATAATAATAATAATAATAATAATAATAATAATAATATATTAGTTATATTTATGTAATCTGACATATTGCACTAAAACTCAATAATCTTGGGTTTAATCATGGGAAGTTATTTTCACTTCCAAAAAATAAAAAATAGATATACACAGTATATACTAATACATCCCTGTGCATAGGTAGAAGTCTTATCTGAAATAGCCTTTTCCTATCTAAAGTCGATTTCTAAAGTTTTAAGGACACACATAGTGGTCCATAATTCGTTTTAAACATCCGGCAGGAGTTGGCCATAATCAGCTCAAATCATTCATGTCATAAAGTCTCAATGCATTTCTAGCATACAGTATAAATGAGCCTCAGGCAAGCTGTTTTATTCAAAGACTGGTTTAACACTGCAGGACCCTTCGGGGGAAAATGAGGTGAACTCCTGAAAATGTTTCAAAGAATCTGTAGAAGATTCTAAATCAGTCACCCCAGAGGCTGGATAGATAATAGATAGATAGACAGCATGAATTTAGAGCCTCCAAATCAATTACACGAGTTCATAAAAACACAGTTAACTTGGAAATTGTGAGCAATAAAGTGTTAATTACCTTGAGTATGTATACACACACACACACACCTTTTTTCTTTTCTTTTTTTTTTTTTACAATTTCAATCTGGCACTATTGTAAGAATATTTTTATGATTCTGTCATTTAACTACTGGATTATAATTTTTTTCTTAATATTTAAATATACTTCCATTCAAGTTTGTGGTCAGTAGGTTTTTTTTTCTTTCTTTTTTCTTATTTCATCACTTTATTTTAAGGTTTATTAAAAAGTGATTATGACTTTTGCCTCAACTAACTCCTAATTTGCTGTTTGTTATTATCAAGTTTAGGTATTTTATAGGTAAAGGCTTATAAGTATAGGCTTTATATGCATAAGGATAAACAGCCAATATGTTAATAATAGGCCATAATAAAAGTCAATAGGGAGAATTGGTTTAGGATTATGTGACATTGTGTGACATTATGTGACATAAAAGAAAACTTGCATCACAGGAAAACATTAAATTTTAAATAATAATGAATAGAAAACTTTTTTTTTTTTTTAAATTGCTATAATATCTGACACTATTATTGTATTTGATGTGTGTGTGTGTATATATATATATACATTTCAAAAACATAAAAAAATACTTTTAATTTACGTAGTACATATTTTATTAATATTATTATTATAATTATTAACTGTTTACTATGCATTGTACTTAACTGTCTTTAATTAAATGTTTGACTTTTAATTAAATGAATGATTAAATGGTTGAATTAAATGTATAGTCTTTTATAGTCTATAGCACAGGATTATACAAAAACCATTATTAGAGTTCTACAAAATGAAACTTAAGAACAGGAGTTTAAATGAACACAAATACTGAACAATAAATACAATAAAACGTCACATGAACCATTAATGTAGTAAATGGTGATGGTGCAATTTGTAGCTGACGCTGGCACCCTGATCCCCAGGCTCAGAACAGAAATGTAAGCATGGAGAATATCTGCTCTGCTCTTTTTCAATGGAGAAAATCAGAAATGTATGTTAATGTATGATAATCTGTGAAAATGACATGCAGATGAGCATTTGAATCTACAATACAGCATGAGACTGGTGTTACATATGCACATGAAGGCAGATGCTATGCTAGAACGCTCAATTACAAAGAAGAGTGATCAGTCTGTCGATTTAACCTTTTTCTTGACATTCTTTACTACCTTTAACCTCTGTCGTGTCCGTGGCATGAGCTAAGTATATTTAGCTGACAAAACAAGATGTCACAAAGACAGTTCCTTAGCTAAATGGTTTTTGCTAGAGAAATTAAAGGCAAGAACTCTAAAGGTCTGCTTCGCTCTAAATCGTGCATGCTGTGGTCCAATTAAACCCCTTTTAAACAATGCCCATCGTATTCTCTCTTTTTGAAGGCTTTATTCTTCATGGAGTAAACTAATTTGAACATGTACTTAACAGTAGAGGGCACTACACCATCATTTACCAGCTTCATCCACACCACATTCTCTGATCAGAAATGGGTTAGCAGCAGAAGGTCTTGTCAACTATAAGAACAAGAAAATGAAATGTGCAGTAAATTCAATTGCAACCTCCTTTACAAAATATCTTATATATCATAATAATCGGTTGCTATTTTAATGGTGAAAAATGCATCCGTATTTCTGGACACAAGAACGCACTCCAGAAAACCAACACAAACCACCGCCACACGGCAGAAATAATGAGATGTAGAAAATAGATGAGGCCACGCATGATCCGCTTAAACCGCCATTTAACTTTGTTCACAAGACATTAATCATATGTGAATGCAATGGCACTGATTGGCTTTTTCAGTCCAATTTAAAATGTGAAAATAACTGTATAATCCAATGCCATTAGTTGCCATTCTGCTCGAGTGACACCTTCCAAATGTCAAACAAATACCTAAAGCCATTGATAAGACACCGGACCCCACATGATAATGGCACTCTCGGTTATTTAAAGTCTTACAAACACAAAGTCCTTGATTATTTATAAGCACGTGGACAGAGTTTGGTTTCGCCCCGTTCCGTCCGTGCCTTGTCGAGAGCAGCAGGCTTGAGCTGCAGGAGGTTAATGTTACAGTCCAGGCCACATATGTTAAAGGAAACTACCTGCCTCTATTCATGTAATCAGATGTGCCTGCACAGCGAGACGCCAACAAAACTCCCTTTAAGTCAGAGGATCGCAAGCAAAGCAAATCACTTTAATGTTCCTCAGCAGTTCTTTTCTTAGTGATGGATCCTCAACCTCTCGTAACGCTTCATGTGATCGGGTGCTTCCCCGAAAATGTACTGAAATGTACAAGATCAGTATACAATACAATCAATGTACTTTATATTCATGTGCAAGAAGTACTAACGGCTTCTAAAACTTAACTTCTGAGATGTATAAGTGTTTGTGTTCATAATAATCTTATAATACTGTGAGCCAGGCAAGAGCTAATGATTTTTCTTCAGCTGTACTTTTTTTTTTAACAACACCAGAGTAAATTACTTTTGAGGTTGTTGTTGTTGTCAAGGAATATACGGCTCAAGGGACAAAGCAAAGCCAGCAGAATAAGGTGTAAAGGATGGGCACAAAAAATAAAAAATAAATTAAAAATGTGATGACAGAAATTAATTACAGATGTAATAATATAAATATTTTTTTTAAATATAAGTACAATGTAAAAACATGTATGTGCACAATAAGTGCATTGTACCGAATGATTTATAAAAATGTAAGTATATAGTTAAGGCCACCTAAAATAAAGTGGGACTGTATAGTTGGATTATATTATTTTACGTGGACTTAACTATTTACTTTCCTCAACAAATGAGTATAATGCACTTATTGAGCTCATAATGTATTGTTAAGAACTTTTGCTGCTATTGAGGGATACAGGTACTGTTAGGGACAGGTATAAGGTATCTACCCAGTCTCACGGTATTTATTTGTGGCAGGGACACGTTTATTTCGTTATTTTCGTAAGTCCAGCACGTTTTTTAAACTAAGATGCATCCAATGGAATCTTAGTTTAAGAAACATTCTGGACTTAGGAAAATAACGAAATAAGCATGTCCCTGAAATGAATAAATAGATTAAATTAAATTACGTGACTACATCACAAACTGCCGTGAGACTGGGTTGAAGGTATAAGTCAACAGTGTAATTATAAATGTAATAATAATACAGATGTAATACAGATGTAACTATATATAGGTATTTTAAAAATATATGTAAAAACGTATGTACACCATAAGTACATTGTATCAAATTAATTTAAATGTAAGTACACAGCAGTTAAGGCCATATGAAATGAGGTGGGACTATTAATCTCAGTTAATATATATAGATATAACAGAAGCAAACATGAATCCCTTGAATAAAAATCTACCTCAAAGCTTCTCCAGGAATTGACTGTTTAGATGCTCTCAGTGATATTGATATTTTAAGCAAATCTATGTGCACTAAAACTTTACTGTATGAAGAAATTCCTATAGAATACTAATTAGATCACATTGGCATTGCTGAGAATCGAACCTAGGACCTTGGCATTGCTAACGCCATGCTCTACCAGTTGAGTTACAGAATCAATAACCTAGCTAGAGAGCCATGGCCCATCTTTATCCTCTAGCCTCTCTTTGCTGCTGTGTGCTTTTTGTCTTAGATGTATTAGATTTTATAAATAAAACAGATTTACCTTCATTTAGTTTTAGAATTGTAATGGCTCACACTTCTGAATGTCACCCTTTAACAGAAGTTTACTCTGAAGCCATCAAAAAAATGTCATTGCAGTGACAGCGTCTCATTGAAATTCAGTGTTTCTTTGTCTTGTTCAATCATTTATTATTAATTCAATTATATTTCATATTCAGATCGTGAGTGGCTCTAATCTGGGATATTATTGAGATTCTGAATTATTGAGAATACCATTAGAAATCGCTCACCTTGGGGAAAGAATTTGTCGTCTTTGTGAGTTTTATGTTAGCCCATTAAAAGTTCCTCACATCATTGAAGATTGGGAAGCGATATGAAACCCACTGCAATAAAATCTTAACATGGCTTCAGTTTTTTTTTTCACATTTGAAGTTTTTTGGCCACCACAGAATTTGTAACCAACACTAAAAGCCTTGCTGCTGAAGGACAGTCAATGTCACAACTCAAAGAGCAAAATTTACTTTAGAATACTGAATGTGACAGGAAAATAAAACTCTCCTGTTGAAGTTACATCCCAGGTTTGACTGGCAGAGTCCTCAGACGGCCTGTTGCACCCTTGTCTAAGCGTATTTGGAGAATGATATCGGTTCTTTGAGTGCATTCTCACTGACAGGCTTTCACCCTCATCCAAAACCACTTTTGTTCTCATTTTGGTGCCCATGGCTGCTCTAAAGCCCTGGAGAAACATATTCATTTTAGACTGTTCAACAAAAACCACATTCACAGCAATATAGCAAATGCTACTAGCATGTAGACCTACAGTGTCTTCCTTTATAACTTGATTTATAAAAATGAAAAATCTGGAAGCGATTTATTTTGGTCACAAAATTAATAGCTGGCCTTAACTACTATGTGCTTAGATCAAAAAGTATCATGCACCTATTGTGTATTGCAAAACACTTTTGCTGCTATTGAGGTGGGACACAGTTAAGGTTGCTGGTATGGGTAGGTGTAAGGGATGGGTCAACAGGGTACTTACAAATGTAATTGCAAATGTAACTACATATAGCTAAGGAATTATTAAAAGTACAATAGAAAAGCATGCATGTCGGTAAGACATTAAGATGTCCGCATTAAAAGAAATTTACAGAATTTTATGTCCATAGAAAGCACATTTAATGTAAGAAAAGTGCCTGCTTTTAAGGTTTCAGATACATTTTTGGAGAATAAAATGTACAGATAATTAAAAAAATTGTTCAGTTGTCATTCAGTGTAACATAATATTTATGTAAAAAAAATTTAAACAGCATGTTTATTCTGACTTGTACATATTATAATTTATAAAATATTCTTACAAAAAAAAAATTCTTACTAAACAAATGGGCAAAACATGGAATATATTGGCAAATTTAAAAAACGTACAATTTTAATTTGAATAAATCATCATTTAATATATTAATTATAAATATATTTTTTTTATTGCTCAGAAAAAAACTAAAACTAAATTGCAATTAATTTAAACTGATTTTTATTGTTATTATTCTACTTTTGGGGTGGAGGGTGGGGATGGGGGCAATAATTTAAAGCAGTATTACACTTTTTTTTTTCGTCTTTGACTAATTTACACAATCAGTGCATTGTATCAAACGCTTAATTTAAATGCAAGTACATAATAGTTAAGGGTACCTAAAATGATGTGACATCTTCATTTTAAAATGTACATTTTACCTTTCGATTACGTGTACAAATACCTTTCTATTCTTTTAGAAGAACTTAACACTTGGAAATACATCACAAATCGCAAAACACTTTTTTGTGCATTTCACTTTGAATTTTGCACCACTTCTGTCACCAAACAGAATTGGAAAAATAATGTTTTCAAACATTCCTAAACACGCCCACCCCAAACTCACGCCATTGGCTGAGCCTGTTGCTATGTCAGGCAGGTCAGGATTCTTAAACAAACAGTGCTATATTTCGACAGTTTTACAGAGCCAGCGTTGACAGTTTTTTTTTTTTGTGAATTAACCTACAAATGACTTGCTTAGAGTTCTTTCTGCATGTTAAGCTGAAAACGAAAAAGTATTTACATCCAAAAATTACACATTCACTTCAGTCTTTTACCTGAGCCAGAGGTGATTTAACCTTCTCAGGATGCATCTTTATCTTTTCTCCCGTGTATTAATACATGCTGTTTATGCTTCAGTAATGATTCTTTGGTGGGGAAATGTTTAACGATCTAAAGAAGGTTTCAAAATCATGATGTTTTAGAGACATTACCAAGACATTTTAAAATTCTTGGCACTCCTGTGTGTTTTTTCTTTCTTTTTTTGAGGTGAGATTTGGGACTCTCATACTAATTTTCCCTCTCTGCAGATGAAAAGTCTGATTAGCTGGATGAAAATGAAAATATTTCTCATCAACATTAAAAGAAGTGGAATAATTCCAAGGTTTTGATATGAGGTTATAAAGAATTAGAGCCATGTCTGTCAGGATGATTGATTTCAGTATGTGCAAGAGGTCATCTTTCATTTCCAATGCACTGAGATAAAGTTGGGAATATGACAGTCTCAATGGCGATTAAATCAGGGCTATATCTGTAACTTGTCTATAATGCTGAAACTAATCCCTAGAAGCAACACATTTGTCTCGGATGAAGCCAGTATGAGAACAGTCCACTGCCTTATTAATGAGGTGTCTATATTGCAAACTCATATTCCTGTTCCTTCACCCTATCTATTTTTGCAACAGAAAGACATTTGAATTATTTTTATTGCGATTCTTATGAGGTGACTTCCTCGAATATCTGAGATTGTATAGATTAACATGTTTCATGGTGTTTATTTGGATCTGAAGCTGAGCAAAAAAAATGCAGATGAAGGTTAAGGCGCGCACTAAAAGTACCAAGACCATCCTTACACCCTGTGGTTTACAGTATTTGTTAATATTGGTTCAGCTGGAGATTGCAGGGGCGCATGGTGTGGAAAGCGCAGCCTAACCCTTTCCGCCCTGCAGCTAGAGCAATCCAGGGCTGCCTGTCACCACAGTGAGTTCCTCTGGGCATGAAGACATGAGCTAATGGAGAAGGAGCGAGCGAACACAGTCTCAGGGGTCCTGTACACACACAGGGTGAAATAGAGGTTATGGAGCTTCTTAAATTTTTAACCGTGCAACCTCTCCAACACTGTAATTAGGCAGATAACCTGTTAGGCGCGTGGGGTTCTAACACTGATGCTTTAAACCTGATCGAAGCTCCAGGCAATGAAGTCGAAATTAATTTTACACTGCTTGTGTAACAGAGATTCCCCAATTAATGGTGAAAAGAAAAACAAGAAGAAAAAAAAAACTATCCCCTGTGAAGAAGACATGATTAATATTTTACTTTGGTTGAGTACAAAAGGGTTTGGTAAAAAATTTAGATGCCGCATGACCGTCTTTGGCATTCAAATTTTAAAGCAGAGCAGAGTGATTGGTTTTATTCTTTATTAACATATAAACAGCTCTAAATTGCATGCAGTAATATTAATTTCAAAGGATTTACACTCGGTTTGTCATCCTAGATTTCAAAATGCTTTTCATATCGCATGTTGGAATCCATGTATGCCAGTTTGACATTTGCATAAATGTAAAGCTCTAAAAAAGGCGATAAAGGTCTTTTATTGCTTGCATTTTTAGAGCTTTTCCCTGTAGATCTAAAATGGGAAACAAACAGGGATTACACAGGCTTCATCCTAAAATATATGAAAAGCATTTTCAAATTCTCAGATGGTGTGCCTGGTTTTTTGAGGTGACACCAGAGCTCAGGTATGACTTCATAGCACAGAATTGGTGACATACAGCCCCCTATAAGTGCCATCTCCTGTCCTATTTCCACAGACAGCCAACAGGAACAGCAGGAGATGGGTATGTGAGCTCTTCCTGTGCCGTGAACAGCCAGAGTTAATGTGATTTGAGCCATGTGAGTGATGTGTTGCGTTTTCTGCAGTTTGGTGGTGCCAGCTAATGACATGCTTTAGTTTCAGCTCAGATTTTTCAAATGAACTTGTCTGGTCCATAAATAAAAGAAAAAATGTGATTGCTCATATTACAACACTGTATATATTGATATCTGCTTAGTAGTATTCGTGTTCATTTATTTGTTTTATTTGTAGGTGTTAAAATAAAATAAAATAAAATAAAATAAAATAAAATAAAAATGATGCCAATGAATGGATAGATTCTAAAACACACAGCTTTAGAGGCATACAAGGGAGATATTTGACAAATTTTAGTTTCAATATTTCATGTAATTGAGCAATACTAAGTGTGCGCTACTTTTATTAGTCCCATCTGCATTTCCTTTACAAATAACTCTAATAATTTTAGTTCTGAAAAGAGTCTGAAGAGATCATTGTACACATAAAAAGCTGTCACTGTCGAACATTTCAATTAGTGTGTAACAAAACCTGACCCATCAAAAAATTCTGCTCATTAAAAAAACCGACAACAGAAAACAATTCTCTGTGTGCATGACATTTCAGTTTCTTTCTCCAGTTCTGATGTCAAAACGTACACAGATGTCGTCTGTCCAAAAGTATACGAACATTCATACTTTATGTACCTATGAATAAGATAACCCAGGGTTCTTCTGTGACTACTTGAGCCAACAGTCAACTACCACGAATGAACCAGCTATAACTTGAAGCTATTTAAAGCAGCACCTGACAGCAAGTCAGAAAGTTTGCCGTCCTTGGTAGTCGCTTGGTTTCAAGGACTTGCTGTACATTAAACAGCAATGCCTGTGGGACTGTTTCTATGGTGTACAATGTGTGAACTTGTCTCCACTCCGCTCCTTCAGTGTTTCTAATTAACGCTGATCACTCTTAAACTTGCATACAAATACAGACTTAGATCACAACCAAGACGTGCACGAGCTGCTGCCATATGGTGCTGTCTGACGTCCAGAAACGAGGCCAGTGGTCCTGTCTGAGTTTTCAAACTGGCCACAGATTGTTCACGGTGCACACGGTACATTTGTGCTGCCCCGATCTACTCTGCCAACCTGTGTTCGTGTGCGAGTCACCTTTCTAGGCTAATTTTCTTCTTGAGTAACTTGCATTAGACATGCGAACTCTGACTCTACCTTTCCTTTGGTCGTGATGCTGATTTCATTGTAGATTGTTTTTAGGGGTCATTCGCACAGAACACATTCCGTCTGCGCTATTTTGTTTTTGTTGCGCTCTGTCTTGCTGCTTTTAAATGCAAAAATGCATTGCGAATTCGCCTTTAGGCACGCTATTTCATTCTTTTCACTTTTGTAGAAAAACAAGATTCCGAGATTGCACATCTAACCTTTGCATCCCAAAGTCAAATTCTTTGACCATCTCCAAGTGCTCAAAAGCATATGGCCATCCACAGAGAGCAATTCATCCACGTACCCCCAGAGCCATCTGTTCTGTGACATGTACGGCTAATTCTCAATTCAACAGGAAAGCGGACCATTGAGGTGGACTAATTTAATCAATGACAAATTAATAAATTCGTGTAGAGCAAGAGAAGGACAAGGCTGTATAAACTTGCGCCGTGCTGATGACCGGTCTTTTGTGGTCTGATAAAATGAGGTGGCTTTGGTCCACGGTTGTGAATTATTAATTGCTCTCCCAAGCAGGAATGTTTGCTAAACAGTGAGGTCTTCTCTAGTTCAGTTCTTCTGCTCCACTGCTGCAGAACCCTTGGGAGTGAGCGACTGAACATTTCTGAGAGCCTGTTTACGAAGCGCCGGCCGGCTGTTTCCGAACAGCACAAACAGAGACTTTGAAGATGCTTCTAGCAGAGCTTCGGTTTACAGGTGCTCGATACAGTACAGTATGTGTTAAGACATCAAATTGGGGATCACAATGCGATCTCGATTATTATGCATACTTATAAGGCAAAATATGATTTAATTTATGATAAATAAAAAATATATTTAGTTTCAACCCTCACATAGCAAAATATATTTTGCTTTTAGGGGCTAAAAAATACATTACAGTAACCTACATGTATGCTAAATGCAAATGTTGTTGGAATAAACTAGATCAAAACTAGATTTATAATGCGCCATATTTTTTATACAGCTTATGTTATCTTCCTTGCTGATTTTTATTCAAATGTGTTATATGTCCACACAGCTATATTTAATGCTATTTTAAAATATATATTGTTATTTTAAAACATATTTTAGTATTTATAAGTATTTTTTGGCCATTTTCTGAATAAAGAATGTTTAATAAAAATTTACACAACAATGAAAATTTATTCTGTGACATTCAAAACTGACATAATCTGAATCAGGTGATTGTCTTTAATATGTATTTCAAACTTTCACCTAAATATTTGCATAATTTATTTCAAATTTTTAGTCATAAGTTGGTCAGTATAGAATGAATGTATCCTCTTTTATCCACTAATTAACGTACTTAAAATTAAATGGGGTGAAGATGGCGTGGGAATGCGGAAGTAAATTAGGATAATAACATAAATGCATGTACGTATTTTAAATTAATCTTTATGTTTCTATGATTACAACCCACTTACAATTTGTTTTTTAATTTCGACTGAACTTAAATTTTAGGGGGAAGCTATAAATTCGATCAGTAGCCAAGTGTGTTTGGAAGTTTCCCAAAATTGAATTTTGTGAAGAATGTTTACCTTCTTATTTTAGTTATTTTAGTTTGTAACTGAAATGTTATTTAATTTTATTTTTTTGAATGATGACTCATCAATTTGTGCATGCATGCACTTTGCGAGCGAAACGCTAGGTTAGCCTTCATTTACATCGCCCAACAAAGCCACGGCCCTCGTCATTCAACTGAATCCAGGTCATGTATAAAAATGTGAAAATTTCTGTCTCGAATTCTGCCTCCCCCCACAACATGCTTTAATCATGAATTGTGGGATAACGTTCAGCAGGAGAGACGTCACTGCGCTGCTCTCCGCTAGAGTCATGTGACACTAACTTTGATCTGCCGAAGAAACGGGTGAAAGCTTCAGGAAAAAAAATTACCAATGAGAGTGAGAGAGGGAAAAGAAAACATTGCCCCAGCCAATTATCAAGAGTTATGTTTTATTCAAAACCTGAGCTGGGCACCGTGAATCTCCTGTACATTTATGGCTGAAAAAATGAAATGCCTCTTTCATACCATAGAGTTATTTTTCATTTATATTACACACTTGTCTTTTACCCATTTCTGGGAGGAGGTAAAGAATGGACACGGTAATGTAGCTTCTGTTTTAGTTGCAGCCCGCACAGAAATCAGCCAGTTTAACAAAAGAACTTCACAATGCTGATGTTAGGGAATTTTATCAAAGTTTTGGGTACCTCATAATGATGAGATTGCATGTTTTATGACATGCAGTCACGTCTCGTCTGTCATTCATACGGGGGATGTTTAAAAAGGTGAGATCCCCCACCCTTGCTCTAGCTTTTGACTACATGCGCTGACTGCGGAAATTAGAGGAGGATTTTCTACCACATCATTCACACTGTTCTCAAATAGACAGCTCACTCTTTAAAGCAAACACTCCACGCTACAATAAAACTACTGGCGTGCTTTGGGGTGAAACTACAGACATAAACGTCTGTGTTCTCCAGAGATCCGTACATTATCTGCACTGAGATTTGCACTTTAATACTCCTGTCTAGAAGTTTTGTTGACATGTCGCGTAGAAGCCAGTTTACATCGTTTGTTTATTATTTGTTAGCATCTAGAGAGCAGGATGTGTGGAATATACAAAATATGACGTGAGACATTTAAATAATTTATATTATTTTACATTAAAAAATTTAAAATATACACACAGTATTGTGCAGTTTCCCGTTTATAGATTTCTGTAAAATTAAAACCACACAACAGCAGTTGTTTGTTATCAGGCAGTGTTAATAATTTTGGCCAATTTATTAAAATGTCAATATATGTAATTGAATTTGTGTTATTTTAGTTGCATTGCATTGCACTGCATTGCAAAAGAAAAAGAGTATAATATGGGATGCGTTTATTAAAGCAGCGAAAACGTCTAGGTTACCTATTGTAACCCCCGTTCCCTGATGGAGGGAACGGAGACGTATGTCGTATCGACAGACTG
>JAUCNO010000241.1:483718-507130 GCA_032353835.1 Enteromius viviparus | reverse complement strand
ACCAAAACAGGACTGGACTAAACCAAATACATGAAAACACGGGGGAGACAGGACAGACAGGGGCAGAATGTTACACATACAAAGGTATGTTTATCAAAGCAGATTTGAATTTGCAATCCAAGAGCTCCATTCTGTGGAACTACGACAAATCCCAACCCAATTCTCACCTAAGTAAGTGAACTAGGAAATCACGTTTTACTAAATTGAATCCCAATGAAGCAAAATTGTTGAAAAGAGTGTATGAACATCGAATGTAGCAGCAGATTTCTGAATAAAAGAACATACAGTTCTGTATAGCACCAGTGGGCTATTCTTCGCCTGAAAATGAAAATTATGCTAAGAAAAGAAAAATGAATGCACACTGTTTTTTGATACCGTGTAATGGGCTAACAGAGTTTGACTGGGAATTGGGCTCAGATTTCATCGAAGGATTATTTCTGTTCTAAAGCAGAGTCTGCCACCTCACGCTGCTGTTTGGGATTTTGTTGACAGGAACGTCTCTTCCTCTTTCAGGCCATTGTATCACCGAAGACACTCTGCAGTGGTAAATTAACATTAAAATCAACCCCAGCGATGCTAGACTCCACAGTGCACTCGGCTCTCCCAATAATCCAATATATTCCAATGGAGTTGCTCGGCAGCTGTGAAGTCCGAGCAGCGGGGATGTCTTTCATGGGAGAAATGAAGGTCTGTGTGATTTGGAGCTCTGAGGCATACAGAGGTCATTCTCTTTTGCTGAAGTTATATCCTCTAGCTGTGTGTACAACTGTCCTCTGGTAGGTGGCAAGTCTTCAAATGATTCAAAGGCCAAGGCGCTTTCTCGTTCCAAATTTTTTTTTTCTTCTGCTTCTTTTTTGTTAACAGTTTAAATAAATCTCTCTTCTTGTTCCCAGGCAGACGAAGGACGATGGTTGATATGTTCGCTGATGTGACATGGAACAGCACACAAAAAAGATTTTATGTGACCAGTTTCAGTATTTAGTATAGATACTCATGGCAAAACTGTTGTTGATTTCCCAAAAAAAAAAAACACAACAACAACCAAGCTTTAGATTGTGTTGATCAAGGCTGTTGAGGACTAATATAAACTGATTAAAAAATAAATTTTCCAAAAGAAAAAAGGAAATATTGTTGACATTGTAGTTGACTGTCATGAAAATGTTGCTGTGGTTATCATTAAACAGGATTGTGAGTACCATAATGTATATTCTCCACACATTTGGATCTATATTTTAGAAGATTCACTTCTGCATTTAACTGTACTGTAGCAGTCAATTTAGAAAATTAACAGGATGTACGTGACCGTAGAGACATGGGGGGTGAGCTCTTTTGACTTGGGCCAGGAAGCAACCACCCAGAAAACCCCAGCAACTGCATAGCAAAATGCTAAAACCACTCAGAACACCTTAGCAACCGCATAACAATGCCCTGTCAGCCATTCACAACTCCTGTGGCTGGGAGTTTTGTGCAAGCAAGAGCCAATCACTTTTTTTTCTCCAGATTTTTTTTTTTTTACTGAAAAAACTTCAACCATAATTACAGATTTCATCCAAACAATTATTTGGCTTACTTTTTTTTTTTTTTCTCACAAATTTCTTATTTAGTTTAAAAGTAGTAAAATGATGGTGTAATTGTCTGCTATATTTGTTTACGATGCATGCTGATTGGTTTTCTTTCTTACATATTTTTGGAAAAAAAGGCAAGAACATTGCACATTCAGCTGACATTCATTTTATTCATTTATACATTTTACCAGGCTCATATTTTTCCATCTATTTATACTTGAATGTACAACTTTTCTTTTGTCGACTTCCAAGCACTTGTCTGTCCTTTAGAAAATAAAAACCTGAAGTTACTGACATCTCTAATTTAATCAATATTTCACTGGTCGAAATGAACAGAAATACAAATAAAGCAACTGAGACTTGATTCATAGCAGAACTAGACCCGGTTAACCAAATCCAGACTGGTAAAATAATAATCAGCCCTTTGCTATGAACTTCCATTGACCTCAGTCTAAATAAAGCATCATGACCAATCAGTAGCCCATCAGATTAGTTTTTTTTATGCCAATTTTTTAAATAGAAATGTTATCTTAAACAGGGCACTGACAAAGCCAGTATGAATATTAATTCATATTCAGCTAACTGAATAACAATATAATGCAATCTCTATTTTTCTTCCTAACACACATTTAAAAAGGTTTCATCTACTTTAAAGCTGTTTCAAGAGTTTTCGTTTCCTGGTAATAAACTAGAGTATGAATATAGCGCAAATTTGGCGAGCTGTCTGGGGAGCGAGCCGGGAAAACGGCGAACTCCGAACCCTAGGGAAAAGAACCCTAGCGAGGGTGTGCGTGAGGGTTCGGCGTTCGGCTCGTTCTCCGTCTGCCCCCCCGACTAGGGAAAGGGTAAAGGTGGAGAAGGGGAGGAGGAGGGTGCGATCAAAGCGAGATGTGGAAACATCTAAGCTGGGATATTTTATAGGGATGGAAGGTGGATGTGATTGGGAGAACTTGATTAGGAAATCGACGAACAGCCGTGGGTAATTACTGCGTCCACGAATCTCTCGAAACCATGTTTTTTGCAAAACATAAACCGTTGTGAAACTGAAATAACAGTTCATGCACAATAAACACAATGGACCAAATATCCAGAAATCATTTAGGGGACAGAACACCATTTAGTTCATTTTTTTACACTAAATGCATAAGTTGATGTAAATAGGAAATGAAATTTTCATCCAACCCTGTTTTATCGTGTCACAAACCTCATGAGGTTGCACAGTTGTTATGGAGTTAAGATGAGTTTAAACATTCATTTCAACCAATTTATGCATAACTGAGCACTCAATGAATAGATTTAGGACAATAATGTTTTATGGAAATAAGCTGTATGCATTCAAAAAGTTTTATAATTATCGTCTTTCTTATGAACCGAAAGAGTTCTCTTTAAATGAATATAATTAATAAGGGTACACAGCTGGACTGGGGATTGCACATTTACAATTATGTATGACTGCAAGAGATTTTTCATCTTCTCTCAATTAAATATTCAGGCAATTATTTCAGAAGATTATTGACCTCAGAGGGGACCTGTAGTGTCACATTGGTTTTGGCCGTCTACCTTTCTCTTACAGTATTCATGTTAATTAAAACAAAAGAAACTCACCAGCAGCATCTTCAAATGTCCAAACACCATTATTATTATTATTATAGTGTACAGAAGTTTGGGCTTTTATTTTCCAGTTAAACTGAGATGTTTCACTAAAGGTGAAAGTCTGCTAACGGTCAATCATTAATTCTTAATACCCATAAAATAGTTATTTTAATTAGTTATTGGGTTGTGTAATTTAATTTAGCATTTAATATCCCTCAACTTATATAGTTATAATTCATGAAACTATCTTCAGTTCATTGTGAACGCTAAACGCCGACGAAATTATTTAACAAAATTAAGTCCATTTGGGATTTCTGGTTTTGCAACGTTCTGGACTTTATTAATTTTAAAGATGATATCTCCCATTGTATAAACATCTGATAATTGTACGGTTTGGATAAGACATCGAGTCACCCCTGAGCTTCCTAATGGCTAAGGGACAACGTTATTGCAGAATGTGGTTTTTGGCCTCTTGTGTAAATAGTATGAATTGGAGTCTCACAGGTCGTCATACGGCAGTTGTATATGCTAATGTCTGGGCTATATTAATCTTAACTGCCGGACCTCAGAGAAGGGCTGAGCTGTCGGCTAGCGCTGTATCTGCTTTTACGCCACATCTGTTTCCACTTGGCTCTGGATGTCTTTGCATCGAGCCTCCAAGTTCAGACGTAACACTGACTTTAAATTACAGTGACCTTAATAACAGTTGCTAAACCATTCAGCACTAGTTAAATTTGTTTCACAGATATTTGTTTTAGCAGATATCATGTTTCGGGGAGAGAGAGAGAGAGAAAAAGAATACAAAATCACAGCGTAATGCAGTGACATACACGTACTAACTGTTGAAGGCTGTGCTAGCGTTACATGTGGGAGAGTGGCATTTGTTTGTAGAAGTCATTTGCTTTACAGGTCAGTTATTTGACATTTGTGTAATCCAGAAACCTATGTGGTCATGAAGGAAGTAGAATGGGAACTTCCTTTGAGGTTTGGGAGCGTTCCTCTCTGTTCTCTCCTGAGTAAACAGTGAAATTTGGAAAGGCGAGAAGACATTTGAGGAGGCCTGGTTGTACTTCATATCATTTTGAATTTATTTAAAATAGATTTGGGTGTTTATTGCAGAGTTTTAATTTTGTTTCTGTCAAAGGCAGTTGGTTTTGTGGTATTGGTATGATGAACTATATATATATATATATACACAAACACACTATTTACAATTATTGTTCAGTTTTTTCTTTCATAACTTAGGAGATGTAAAGGAGTTGGAATTTAAGCACCAACTCAGTCTATGATGTTCTCCTAAATCTCCTTGGGAGAAAAAGAAAACAGAAGAAAGCACAGAGCAGATTATTTGTTTTTTTTTAGAATTTGATGAGCAATGCCTGAACTATTGACATTCCTGACCAGTTCTGGGATATCACTGCAAATATCTTTAGTATGAACAGTTACAGGATTTTCTATTTTCCTTAGTAACAACTTTAGTAAAAGTCTATTTCTGTCTCCTTTAATCATGCTGTCTGGAAGAAACAATAGAGTTTTAAAAGCCTCATTTGTGATTTTTCTTTCTTACAGGAAAATGTCATGATGATGACAGAGATGTTCTCATGGCTACACATTAATAGACAATTGTATACATTTAAAATGTTATACATTTCACTAAAATGCATTGAACCACTGGCAACTGAAATGTCAAAAAGAGTATCTAAGGTCAGAACATATTTAAATAGCACACACACACACACACACACATTTTATATGCAAACAAACAAATACGCAAATAAATAAAAGTGTACAAAAAATACATAAATTACATAAGTTTAACAGAAAGTTTAAAGTCTTGTGGACAACCACATCCTGAGAATGACAAATGAAGGACAATACATTGACTGACATGCACACTTGCAACCCCCATGTTTACTGCCACAAAGTCAGTCTGATGATGAAAAATCTGTTTTCCATACAGAAAAATGTAGATCAGCAGAGATTCTAGAGAACAGAAATGTTTTTTCAAATAAATGAAAAAATACCAACACAGGCATACAGAGGCCAATGTAAATAAAACATTACAAACATATGACTGGGAGGGTAGCTGGTTGATAGTTCAGAGGATTTTTATTTATTTATTTTATTTATTTATTTATTTATTGGTCTGATGTGACCTAGCAAAAACAGCAAAGCAGAGGAAAGCTGCACATTTTCTGATGATCCCGATTGGAAGAGTGATGCACAGCTAATACCTGCACTAATCCTTATTTAAGCTACAATCTGCTGCGCTACATAACATAAAGAGCAACTAAAATGAATACAATTCCATCCTGAATAGATCAAACAGTGTTGTTTTCATCAAGTCAATCTTATTACAATACGCCACAGTTCAGGTGAATTTGTATTCATATTAAAATGACAAATATCTGTTACAGGTTCTCAGCTGCACCTCTTTATTTCTTTAAAATCCACATGGGTTCAGAAACACATTAAACATGAAGCTTTACATTGCTTTAAGAGTTATTATTACAATTCAATTATATTTTACACATTTATATATGTAGTGTAACTGTATTTTCTTCTTTGCAGAATCTATTGATTCTCAAAGTTTATTTTCTTTATTTTAAGTTGAATGCTTTCCTCTTAAATAAATAAAATGCTAACAGCAAAATCATTTAATGAGACAACCCTAGAATATTTAAATAGATAACATCGTTATTTTGTAGCAGAGCTGATGCGCTTTTAAGTGTGTATGTGAGTGAGAGCGTATTTGTGCGTATGTGCTTTCACTAAACCCCATTGCCTTCCTTTGACTGCAAGAATGCAACACACATGTGGTTTTACTTCTGCAAAACTAATGCATAAACATCAGAAAAATATCAGAATGACCTTTACCACATCTGTTTTCTCTTTTGTCCCCCAAAATGGTTCTATTACTATGCAAAGTTATGCATATGAAAATATAAGTGTGCGCTCTTATGCTGTGAGCCTCACCTGCTGTACAAAGAAACGCGCCCCTTAAAGTTGCTGTATTTCACTGAAGTATTGCTCCGAAGCTTTATTAAAGCCAGGTGTAAGGGGGATGCGTTCCGACTGCATGCTTCTCCTTACGTGGCCTTTTCAACTCATTCTGTACGAGTTCTAGGATGTGCATTGTATTTCAGGGTCACTGACTCTGAGGACGGTCAACAAATGAAATAATTTGAAGTGCGTTGTTGCAAGTGGCATTGTTCCGTGGATTACTGCTCCGGTTGCAGCTACAGTCGGTCTTTCTGATTGAGGCCAAGTTGAGGAAAAAAAAGACGAAAATCTGCACTTTTTTCTTTTTGATGCAAGCTAGAATTACAGTGAGAAAACATGTGCAGTCATTGGCTGAGCAGGCCGGCCTGCCTACGGCATGAGGGAATCTTTCTCCAGTGTGCCCCAACGAAGGGCATGTAGCAGTGCAAATCCAGTGGAAATTGGCCAAAAGTTGTATACACAAAACAAATAATCTGCTTTGCTTTTCTGCTCGGCTCTGCGTAATCGTCTTCCACAACAGCCATTGCTTAAGTTGTACTCGTGATAATGTTGCGATCGTTTCCTCCCCGACTCCGTGTCCGTGCGATCCAGGAATCCAGTTCCAGGGTTTAAGCGCAGCCCCTCTCTCACATCTCTGCTCTGCTCGCACAGAGAGAAATCCCTCAGCCGCGGGCCGCTCTCTCTCCGGCTGGAACGGGACTCAACAAACCCGAAGAAGACGCGCAAAGGACTGAAATAAATAAAGAGGACTGCTTTTGCTTGTTGATTTTTCTCGCGTTGCTTTTTTCCTCTTTTTTCATTAGTTGCCTTGAGAACTGCTGCGCGTCCCCCCCCACGTCTCTTTTTCCTCTCTCCTCCGGCAGGACAGACGGACTCTTTCATCGTTCGCGCATCTCTTCATCCCGGCGCGGCTGAGCGCAGGACCGAGCGCCGGTCTGCGGGAATGTGAGCGCTCACGCTGGGAAAAAAGGAGCATGTGTGCGTTGTGCGCAGAGACGCGCTGCTCCTGTTCGAAGACCTGCTTGTAATTGCCTCAACTGATTAATTAACTTTCCGTCTGATTTTTCTTCAACTATCCGCTCACTCACAAAAGGTAAGACGCTTTTTGGTAATGATCGTAATGCGCTTATACGCAGGTAAATCCTGTTGCTGTGAAGTGGGTGGTTAACAAGTTACTCAAACTTTTCGCGCAAAAATATTACAGAGAAAATAATGACCAGGGTCATGCGTGTTGTGAGAAAGGGACAGTGTGAAATAATAACAACAGAGCTAAGTTTGTATTTTAAATATGCAATACATTTCATAACTTGTATGGCAAAGAAAGAGTAGAGTTGAGCTGACTCTGAAAGAACAAAACTACTCTGTTCAGAGTAATTAAAATGATGGAAAGGGGGACCATGGCTAATTGAGAAATGGTTAATCAAAACACAACCAGATGTGGATTGATTTGGTCGGCTGCCATTTCTCTCTTTGTCTTTTAGGCTTTCTTTCTCTCTCTCTTTGAATGGAAACTATTAGTGTGGGAATGGGGGCTCTTCAAATAAATCCTGTAGAGATATTTCATTTCGTTGGAAATTCTTTAAAGGTGTCGGGGAAGTCTGCACACTTTAATTTATTGTCATTGCCTTTTGCTTCCTACAACAAGCGTGTGGTGACCTACATCAACTGTTGAACTTACTTAAGCTTGACTTGGGTTGTTAAATTGAGGTCTTGTGTCTATAATTAAAAGCAATTTCAGGCTCTTTTTGGTCGTTTTTAACTCCTCAGCATGATTAATGTGAAAAGAATGGTTCAGGGTGCACAGACAGCAGTGATCGAGTGCTAACTAGGGGACTGTAAGAACCCAGTGCAGTTTAAATGGTCTGAACCTGACTTTCTCTAAATGTTACATTGAGAATTGTGAGTAGCCGCTGTAAAATTAGATCCTTTAACCCCACATTCATAATTAATCCGCACCCAGGCCCCTGGTGCCAACAGTGAGATGAGCAGAATCCGCTCGGTGGCACTTCTTTGCCCAAACACACTCTGAACTGCTGTGAATCTTGCCAGGGCAAACTTTGCATTAGTGTGGGTGTTACGCTGTAATTACATGGTAGTAATAATGTAATTAATGCATTATAATTATTTGCGGCGCTGATAATTACACATTATTATTGTTATGACTGTAGTGATTAAATATAATAGCATATAATATGCGCAGCCGGACACTGTAATTTAAAATGTTACCAAAACACTAAGCAAATCACAAATGTTTTGGGGTAAACATCGCTTCCCGGTGTGTAACAGCCAGTAATACGAGTCAATGCGAGAGCGCCGTGTTGTTTGTAATGCGCTGCATGACGTGAGAGACACTAAAAAACTGCGAAACATATCGGTCACTGAATTGGAGCAGTCTGGACCTACAGATGCAGTTTGAATTTAAGGGAGCTGATTTTTCATTTTTATTTTTTTATTCTTGTTAATCTAAGATATTGAAATGTTGCTTAATGGCATGCTTCCATTGTTACATTAATAACATTTATATATAGTTTTTTTTTTAAGCATCGCACACATTAAGATAACATTTTTATTTGAGTTTATAAACCTGCAAAATGATTTAAAATGCCTAATTTGGTTTTAAACTTTTGGTGTAGATGTGGAATTTTACCATATGGTGTGTGGTTTTCAGTCTGAATTCTTGCATGTCACCATTTACGCTTTAAATAGACATTCTCTAAGCAAAAAAATGTTTTGAATTTGTATAAGTGTGAATGGACTCCGTTTGAAGCCGCTCCATTAGCATTTCAAAGTGGCCTGAGCTCTATTTGAGCCCTGTGCTCTATTAGCTTCAGCACAGGCCTGGTGAACAGGATGGGGTGAGAGGGGACCAGGGCTTGTAGTTCATTTCTCCTCTTCTTTGTGTTTGTGTGTGAAAACACTATCCCATCCTTTTCGTTTCAAAGGAATATTTTCCTTGGCTCTGTTTCTTTCTGCCCCCCTTCCTGCATCAGAGAAAAGAAAACAGCCAAACATGAGCAGGATTATGAGATCCACCAGAGAACTTGCTTTTCACTCTGAGACGAAAAATAGTGTTTTTTTCTACATTTCCAGCAATTCAGGGATGAATGGATGTCATAACACCTACACACACGTTCTGCTCATGAGTGTGTAGCTTATGAGAGTTAGTCTCACATAAAGCCTGCTTATTCAAAATTCGTTTCGTCTACTAAATATAAAGTGAATTTTATTATTTTATTTTTGTTTTAAAGTCAGCCTTAAAAGTGTAGGCTGAAGAGCATATCCTTATTGATTTGTTTTTAATTTAATTTTGTCAGCGAGATTCAGGTTTACTTTGGGAGTTCTTTGTCCTTGATGTATGCTTCTCATAATATCCAGAATTTTTAATTTATTGATTGATTGATTGATTGATTATTTGCGATCTGGGAAATATGACTTGTGGCCCAGTGCGCCGATTTCAGTCTCATCGCCATGTGGTCAATATCAGACCTGTGGAGAGCATTCGACACAGTATGAGCGAATAAAATGTGTAAAATATGATTTGAACTTTTACAAACTAAGCCAAACAGAATCGAGCCCTAATTGTGGAATAACGTTTACTAGAGCCGCAATACATAGTGTGTGTGTGAGTGTGCTTTGCACAACCGTCTACTGCCATCCATTGTTTTCTGAACGTGAGAGCAGTTCTTAAAGCCGAATCCAACAGTCGGACTTACAAAACAACCACATAGCATGTCTATGGTACTATAGTTTCGGAATATTCTTTAAAGCAGTGATTTAATGCTTCAAAATAATAATAAATATGCCTGAAGATTTGACAGAAACAAGGGAACCACTTCAGCATTGACATTTCCTCAGTAAGGCGATGCTGTTACTTTCGAGACACTGTGATACAGGATACCGGGCCATACGCTGCGGTTACTAAGCGCATTCGGTTTTGCAAGAATTTCAAATCAGATGATTTCTTTCCCTGTTTTTGATTCAGTTGTGTGTTTACAGAGCATCCTGCTGTGCTGATAAACGCTCACCAATTTGCGGGGAATAAACAGCCCTGTTACTCTTGGAGTTTTATGTAAAGTGCTCAGCTGCCTTTGGTGGGTCAAATACCTGCATTTTACGGTGGCTTTTATTTTACGATCAGTAATCAGAGGAAGGCAGGGTGCCTTCTCTGCCATTTTGTCAAAGCGTTTGTTTCTGCTTGCGAAAGGTTTGTGTGACAGTGGGACGGCAGACTTTATACACAGGCTGCCATTTTAATCAGCTGCAGACTGTGGGCAGCACACACTACTCCGAACACACCCAGACTCCAGAGTGTGTTCAGACCAGCAAGCAGCTTGATTGCTTTTTAAATAGATATAACTCTCTAAGAAATCATTAAAAAGGAAATAAATAAGTTATCATTTAAATATAATAATAATAATAATAAAATAACGGAAAATGTATTCATTTTTCCCCCTTATAATTCCACAGTGTAAAACAGAATTAGAATAATAAAAACTGATGAATTCACCGCAGGTTTTGATCACTTTTTGAAAATGTAAATACCAGTGCGAATAGAAAAGTTCATAAAAAAGCAAATACAATTAATGAAAGTTAATTATATACTTGTACGGATTAAAACAAAGCTGTTTTAATAATAAATATATAGTTTTTAGGTCTTTTTTACTGTGTGGTGTCATGGATTACATCCATTTAGCATCTATCTTATGCTCTGCCGTGTTTACTTTTATTTAAATGTAAATGAAGTCCACAGCATGATTAAAGTTATTTCATTTTCAAATTCAGAACTACACACATTTAGTTTGGTGTATACACAGGGGGCATGACTTATCTATCCCAGAATTGGTATTTAGGAAAAAAATTCAATTTCTCATCAGAGAGGAGAAGGTAGGATCCCAGGTACAGGGTAAACAGTATCTGTGAGCAAAGAGAGAATGAGAGAGAGAAAGCGAGTGTGTGTGAGAGAGAGAGGTTTATTAGACGTCTGGTGAAAGGAGAAGGGTTGTGTCTCGGCTGGTTTATGGGAGCACACTTGAAAGGGCCATTTTCAAGCAGACACACCTGTTATTTCAGAACGCTGAAGAGAGCTCAGCCCCAGTGTAAGCCTTCTTTTCTACGTTTTTTTTTTTTTTTTTTTTCTTGACAAAACATTAAGGAAATGCAAACTTTTAAAAGTATTGTGGTGTGTTTTTATTTTATTTATTAATTACTTAAATTATTTATTTACATTAACATTATTACTTTTGCTACTGCTACTTATAATGCAAATACTATTAAACCTAATACTGTTTTACATTGTATTGTTGTGGAAAAATACCGCAGTAATAAAGACATTAAAGCTATCGAATAATGCAAATGGACATTTTTGAATGATATATAATAACCAAAAAATAATAAATGTTTAACATTTTCATTTTTTTCAAAGTTATCTATATAACAGCTCAACCAGTAATAAAACAATATTTAAGGAGTTCCTATGTGTGCTGATCACTTTTTCTTTGTTCTATCTAATTCATAAAACAAACAAACAAAAAAAAAACAAATAATGAAATTCATACCTAAGGCCAGTTTTTAGTAAAGTATTTAAAACTTTGTCAGGTAGTTAACATTCTTATCGTAAAATGAAACACAACAAGAGTTAAGAGGTTTCCTGCAGATTCCACTAATCCTCAGATAACTAATCTAATCTGGGGTCAACAGGAAGTTGTTTCCTAAAAACATTTTGAGGCCAGAGGTCAGCTTTATCTTGTGTGTTTCATGTGATAGTTTATCAGCCAATCATAAGACTATAATCAGGAGCACTGTGTTTCCGAATCTCCTGACCTCCTGTCGGAGATAATTTAGGTTTAAATTATCTTTCCAGATGTTAAGAAAGCACACCAGGTGCTGATTCGACTAAAATAATTGAGTATGTATATAAAATGTGTGACAGGAACATATTGAAAATGTGAAGAGATCTCAAAAAAAATATAAATAAATAAATAAAAAAATTACAAAAATATATATAAAATTTGCAGTCTTTTGCAGTCTATTTACATATTGCAAAGCTTGATTTAAGGAGCTTTTTGTACTGAACTATTTGTATTTGTGTAGTTGTTTTGGAGTAACCTAGTTAGGCTGATGCATTCAAATTAAATAACGATGCAGTATTTTAAATAATAAATTATAAAGCACTTTTTCTGACGAAACCTGACTGAATACACCCATTCGAGTTGATAGAAAAACAAAAAAAACACTACACGATTTAAAGTGTAGATAAACAAGTAGCGTAATACAAGTAAATAATATTCACATATACTGTACGTGTATTATTATTATGTTTTGTCTGTAATTCTGTAGCAATAGTACAGAGATGTTTTAGACAAAAGAGACAATGAGATTTCTACTTTGGTCGATTTGTTGGCAACTACTGGCTGATCTCTGGCCTTTACAAAAAAACAACAACAAAAACAAATCCTTCTTGTGCAGATTAAGCTGAGGAATTCAGACAGGATACTGTTCCTAGATCAGCGCTTGGGCTCTTCCAAATAGAGCAAGCTAGAGAACTCTTCATTACAACCAAATCAATGCTGTTGCTTCCATGCATTAATCTAAATTCAGATGCAGAGATTAGGAGTTTATTAAGGTGTGAGACCTTTGTGCTGGCCAGGGGTGTCACTGATTGGATAATCAGTCTGCGAGTGACATCTGACAGCTCCGCCTCCATTGATTTTCCAAAGTAGGCCGTCGGCCACATAGCGTAAGATGACACATAATGAGCGGAGAATTTAATTCAGACAAACAGCCAGGTTGCAGAGCTAAGTTAATTACTTTAAGGTAGCAGTCATTACTCTTTACTCTAGTGCTGATGTGCCCAATACAAACAGTCTTCAAGTGTCTTTCGCTCTGACACCATTCACCTGGCCGTTCTGGCTCAAATGCAGCTTGTCAGCGCCATTGTGTTGTGTGTGCTTATTTAACACAATGCTCAGCCACGCTAGGCTGAGAAATGACAGCTGCAATATTTACTGCCCGATCAAACTGGATTCATGTATATAAATCCACTTGTTTTCTTTTTTTTTTCCCTTTTTCTTTTTTTGTACCTTGGCTGGTATATGAGTACAATACAAATCCTCTGCTGAATGGAATCAGGGATTTTCATTCAACCACAAACTGAAAGTTGAACCAATTACATTTTTAACGTGTATGTACGTTCTTTTTATTTCTTTCACTTTCATCTGTCTTTTTAATATTATATTGCATAGCTATTGTAAAAGGAGAATTAACTATCGGTTGACCTATTTTTAAAATTTTGTATTATTTTGTTCTTGTGCATTTGATGTTTTAAGTAAGTTCAAACATAATCAAAATAACCCAACTTCAGTTTGATTAAAATTAATTGTAATGCACAATGAAAAAGCAGTTATGTTTTTGCAAAAAAAAAAACTCTACACACACACACATATATATATGTGTGTGTGTGTGTAGAGTTTTTTTTTATATATAAAATTAAATATATTAAATTATATATATGCTGAATAACATTGAATATTTTAATAGCCATTGTAATTAAGTAAAAGGTATATTTTTTTAATATATAAGAATAAAAAAATGCTATTCAGAAAGCCTTATATTTGATTAAACAAAAAGCATGCAGAAATCCTGGACTTGTTTCACCTCAGCAATGACTTTCGTTTTTGGCTGATGTTACCAAGGCTGCGTCCAAAAAGCTATTAATGCATTGTATCAGTGCACTGTTCTCTGTAAAAATTATGCCAGTAGTTAACAAAGCAATTTAATGTGATTAATATTAATGTACTAAATGTTACGGCAATAACCGCAAATAATAAGGATAAGTTTGAAAAGTGGGGTACATTAAAAAAAAAAAAAAAAAAAAAAATTCAAGGGTGAACTTCACCTTCAGTCTTCATGTCATAGTCAAAAATGGCTCCTCAAAAGATTTGAGCTTGCATCCATTGCAAATTCGCATTCAGGTCTGGCTCCATTCTGATGTGGAACGCCCACTTTTCATGGTCCAATGAAATCTCACTGGATGGAAGTCTTGCCAATTGGACTTTGGAAGTCCAACCAACATCCGACATTTTTTTTTTTGTTGTTCTCATTGAAATAAATACAAAGAATAGCAGACGAAGCCATTACCTTTGAGGAAAAGAACTCAATAAAATGTATGGGTATCGTTTTGAAATTCTGTCTTGTTTGAATTGTAATGTCTTTTTCTGTAATATATAGGATTTTTTTTTTTTTTATCCAGAGGGAGTACAGAGTACAGGAAATGATGCAGAAAGAGAGACAGAGTGTGATCACGTCTCCTTTGCTCGATGTGTCTTGAGCGTGTGTAGCACTGCCAGGCTGAAGCTCTGGCTGTGAAGTGCCGGATTAAGCGGCAGATGATATAAGCTCAGTTCCTTTATTGTCAGGCTGACAATAATGACCACAATGCATTTCTAATGTGAACAGCTTAAGGAGGGGAAACAGGTCACAGCATGTTTCATGCGCAGCATAAAATAACGCGTCAAGACTGAGCGCATGTGTGCTGTAAGACTTACAAAATATGACTTATACATGGAAAATAAAATGGTAAAGTTACAACCAATCAATCACATTTGAATTATTTCAAGTGTATTTCAGCCACATGGCAGTTTTTATATATTTGGTTTGTGGCACCTGCTGAAATGTCTCTGATCGCCACAAAACTGCGAAGTGTCAAACACTTCCTAATGGCATTTGCATAACTCGCACATGCCTGGTGTGAATTTCGCCCCTGTTAACAAAACAGTGGTAGGGCGGCTTGTCTCACACCACACACCAAGAGCCAGGATAGTTACTCTCACAGATATCAATATATATATATATATATATATATATATACACACACAATGTTGAGTAGTCTTAGTCTTTAATATGAATACAAACACACACATTTGTTTTTGTGAATTGTGGCTTTTAACTTTTATAATAGCCACATGATAATTTTTTATGTATGTATAATTATATATTTTTTTACTATCTTTGTGGGGACATTTGGTCAGCACAATGTAGCACAAACATACACACACACACACACACACACACACATACACGTTTTTAATAGTAAAAATAATGCTACTTAATAAAGTTAAGTTTTATGAGCTGTTAAATACTCAATTTAAAGTGAATTTACAGAATAGGAAAAATATAACAGAAAGAGTTGTGTGTTATTATTTTCGTACACACAATTTTTTTTTTTTTTTAAATATTCAAATATTAATTTTAAAAGTTACACATTGCAGACAAGCGGAACCAAATAAAAAAAGTTGCATTCATAATTAATAGGCATATTTCTAAGTGTCATTAGCTCCCGTTATGAACAGTGCTGCTTTATCTTCATGCTCTTGGCTGAATGAAGAACATTACTCTCCGAGCCCACGGCCCGTCCGTCGAGTGGCCCCCCATCACCACCACGGCTCCAGTGGCCTCTTTTGTTGTATTCTGATAAGATCTACTCAGTGTTTGCTTCACCAACCTCCAGTGGTGTGTCTGGTTACTTCACTGCAATTAAGAGAAAGGAAAACATGCCCAGCCAAAGCGTAGAAACATCTTTTGTGTGCGCGTGTGTGCGTGGGCTTTCATTCACAGAGTTTAATGTGATTTATAGATTATGTCACAGAATACATAAGGAAAGAAGAAGCCTTTTGTAGTGTAGTCGGTTTTCCTATTGGACTTTCTGTCCGGTGCATGCAGCGAATCGCAAGCCCCATCAAAGCAATTACCTTTGCTAAAGCCATATTAGTCTTATAATTGGATAATCTTGTATTGCTTTGGCTTAATTCATTCTGTTGCACCAAATGGTTTCCTGTCCTCAATAACATTTTAGGAGCTCATGTTCTTAGAGAGAAACGCTTTAGCCTTGCCTTCGTCTCATAATGTAGATATTTTTTTTTTTTTTCTTTGAAAGTGCCTCAGTGAAATGAAATATTTGCGAATGTGGACGATACAGTACAGTGACTGTACAATCTTAAAACTATTGACTGTGGCTGTTCTCCAAAACCTTCTGTGCTGCTTTGCCATCTACTGCCTACATAGACAGCATCCTCATGAAGTCGAACATCATAAGACGGTTTTGGAACATTCTACATAAGAAGCAGCTTTGTGTTTTGATTTTGAGCTGATTAATTATTAATTAAACACTAGCATTCAAAAGTTTGGCGTCAGTATGATGTTTTCTTTTAAAGAATGTAATACTTTTATTCAGCAAGGCCACATCAAATATATAAAAAGTAATAGCAAAAACATATATAGACGTTATAATTTTCATATAAATGTGGTTCTTGTGAACTTTCTATTCATCAAAGTAGCTTGGATTACACTTCATTTTAAGGTGTCCTTGATAAGGCGTACTTACTTACTTATTTATTGTTATTATACTGTACATGCAAATACATGCACGTGTAACAAGGACACCTTAAAATAAAGTGTTATCAAATATGTATCACCGGTTCCACAAGCACCAAGTCAGCATAATAGTTTGACTTGATAAACTTGAAAAAATATGATATTTGGAGACTAAAAGAAATAATGCTGCAAAATAAATAAATAAACAAATAAAAATAAACAGATAAACCAGTTCACATCTAAATAATAAATTACATTTTAAAGTACATTCAAATTAAATTTTTAATTATTTTATTTAGTATTTTATAGTATTTTTAAATTGTGCTGTTATTCGAATTCAAATTCATTATTGAACGAATGCAGCCTTGAATTATCTCAAATATTTTTCAACAACATAAAAGTTTTAAAATGTAAAATTTCATATATTTTAAGTATAATTCACGTTATGCAAGAATGTAGTAAGTTAAATACTTTTGGAATAAATTAAACCAAAAATATGCATATACCATCATTTAACAACCTCATTATCCCTAGGAATTAAATATTTGGCTATGAAGAATGAATTTTTTTCTTCTAGAACTCTGCAGTTGCCCTTTTATTGTAGCAACATCATTCGTATCTTTCAATAAGTGACTAAAACAAAGATGTATATTCACGATGCGCTCAACGGGTGCAAAGACACGGAGCAAGACTAAGTCTGCGTGAACGATGTATAAATAATTGAATGGCATCATTTGCATACTGTATGTTCAGCTCTTATTAAAATCTAAACCTCTGCCTTGATCAGAGGGAAATGCTACTTGTTATTTTTGACCTCTCTGTGAAGCAGGCTTCCTGAATTGATCCCTGCTTTCAGACAGTTGCGCTGTCACCCCCAAGTGTGCTCATGATATCCTCCTCTGGACTCAGATTGTGGAAAATTACACTGAATGGCAGAGACCTTCACAACATACCAGAGCTGAAAGAACACGAATAAAGAGGCTAGAGAGATAAAAACGACAGACAGAGAGAGGCAGAAAAGGAATTTTCTGTATCTGCAGCCTATTCCGCGGGTGGCCCAAGACAGCTGAAACGCCGGTAATCTATTTATATCAAAAAGATTCCTCAAGGCTTTGATTTCTGGACAGGTTCAGAGTCCATTGCAGGGAGGTTGTTTCCCTGGACGCAGGTCATGTGTATGACACGTCTCCCAAAAGCATTGTGGCTACACCAGCCGCTTGAGGATCGCATGAAACGCTGCAGGAAAAGTTAGATGACATCAAACACATCAATGTCAATTCCTAGCATCAGTATGCTATCGCCTGCAACTGAATGCAGCGACTAATTTCAGAGCAACCGAGCAGAAAAAATGAAGTGCAACTTTATAAAGAAAGCATCATTTGACTGAAATGCACTCAGAAGCAGCCCTGTATTCCTGCTGCTGTTGAATGTCCAATATTATTATATGCTCTGCTACTAATGTCTGCGTTTGCAAAAGAGAGAAATCCCTTTGAAATACACGAGATAGACAACTATGTGGCAATCTATGTGGCAGTGAATTTGTCACGCAGGGATTGTGAATAAACAAAATGAGGTTGAGAAACCATTTCACAAAGGTTTCCAAACCTTTCCTCAAGACATTTCACAACTGGTTTCAAAATCAAGCTCCAGGCCCTCCAGCAAACCGCTGTTCCCAATCCCATCATGCATTTATTACACTATAAACAGGAAGAAAATGGCAAGAAAACATGGTGTCATATTATGTCACGCATTCTCTGCATGATTGTTGCCAGCGCACTGTTACGCGTGGGCTTGAAGGACTGAAAGAGCACAAGCGGCGAAGACACCGTTCAGTCAGGCTAATATAGCACACAAACTCTTCAGTCACTCCAAGCTGTGTTTCTTTGACTGCTGTGCTAATGTGAAAACGCAGCCGCCATATCTGCTGTTTACATTCTCTGATCTGCTAACTAGCTTCAACATAAAGCCCTTTTCCAAAAATAGACTATTTCTGCAAGAAAACTTACCTGCTAAACAATTATAATAAGAAGAAATATATAAATAGAACCATCACTAATTGTAACGGTTTCCACTACAAATGCCATTAAAGCATCGGAAACCATTAACTATTCTGTAGTGTGTTTTGGAACATATTCCTTTAGGATTTATTGGTTTTAACAAACCACCAATAGAAGGTGGCCAATTACCAGTAAAAATTACCATTACAGTTTCCATTAAAACCAATACAAGTCCCATTATAATCAGTAAAAACAATTTTACATTTTGTGATGGTGTCTATTGTTCTTTTTTTTCACACAATGAAGAAACTGGATGGATTTAGTAACATTAGTAAACCGTGCTAATCTGTGACGGCAACGTTTAATTGGGAATCTTCTAATTCACTATGGAAATTATTATATGTGATAAATGTTTTGAGTGTGCACTTGATTATGTCATTCGTGGTGCTTGATGGGAGAGACGTTACCACTGTCACATGACAAACACAGTCACATGGCGAATTAGCCTTTTCAAAGTTTCGACTGAAATACACAGCACTGGCAATTAGCCTTTCAACTTTCTTTCAAAGTTTAAGAAGTGTAAGGGGGTCAGATGAGTTCAGTCTCAGTCTAGTGGAGGGACAGCTGCGTCTCAGTTCCACTGCTCACAGTCTTAGTTAACACATGTAAATGAGGCTAACGATCCAGACGCAATCTCTCATGGCTTTCTTTTCCAGAGCCTTGAGTCTAACAGCTCACAATGAGAGATCACCACAAAGTCACCAAACAAACAAACTAGAGCCATGCGAGAGACTGAGTGTATGGCTCCTTCCGTCCATAGTTTAATCCTTATTTTTCCCCCCATTCACTATCTTTATTACAATATCATGAAGTAATTACTGAAGTATTGAAACTGTAAAGCCATGCATACATATAAGGCACTTGAAAGTATCTCGTTTTTAACATATGGCCCAGGCAATTATAATAGCAAGTCAAAAAACTTCATCTTTCCACTTTCCACTCCATTTGAGTTGTAATCTTAAACCAGTAAGAATTATATTATTAGAGGTCTCAGAGGAAGATTGAAGTAATATAGAGTTAATTATGATCCAAACTGTGATAAAAATGAGATACCAGGCCAAGTATCATAATGAGATGGAGAATTTAAAAGTATAACCTGCAGGACCGCATGTTTGTCCTGTTTAACCACAGAAATGGCAGAGTGTCGACTCACCGTGACTCTCTGCCAAGCATCCGACTGTTCTGCTGAGCTTGTGGGAGGCAAGGGTGTAAAATGAAAGTCACTTCCTTTCCTAAACTGTTTTGCTTTCTCACTTTACACCCAAATGCTCATAGCAACACAAAAGACACACAGTTTAGCTCTGCGGCGGTAAAAATTAGCATTTGGTTATTTACATGCAAAAGCGGCATTAATGGCATTCATTTTTCACATGCGAAAACAGGTGCACATTTGAACAGGTTTTGATGGTGTCTTTGAAAAAGGTCAATATCGTAGCATCAGGTTTAGCACGGGGCTTTAACTGTCGGTTGTGTTGTCAGGAGAGAATTAGAACGGACAGTTGATTTCTCTCCGGGAACAAACTCCACCCTCCTTATCTGATTGCCGATATTTAAACGATTTACTGTCGAGCTTGTACTCACCCTTACACCAGTTTGCTTGTTGAAATCTGGAAAAGTCAAACCCCCAAAAAAGTGTTTTGAAGAATTTAAGTGCTAAGTATTTACACGTTCAAGAAAACCCTTAGCTTGTTTACTTTAATTAAAGTAAGTGGCCATTAATTAAAAGGGTCTAAATGACTTTGTGGTTTGTGGCCGAATCCTGAATCCTCTCTGTTAGCGTGTGAACTATAAAGTCTCGAATCATCTCCAAATCATTTCCTCTCATAAGAAATCGATCAATCAACCTGCCCAAATCAATCATCGGTGGATTTCTTCGCCACCCCGCTTTTAATGTCACCCATTCAAGACGTTCTTTTAATGCCCCTCACTTTATGTTTTGTGTTCCCTTCTGCCATCTTAAAAATTAATCATCCTGTTGAATAATGGCTCACGATGGTGCTGAATAATTGATGATCTGGTGCTTAATAGAGGGACAGAGGAGGCGTTACACTCACACAATTGCTCTTGTCTGTGTATCTGTATGGAGACGCTGTGTATCTGCGCAGACAGACAAGCTGGATTGTGTGCATATTCGAAAATTTACCTTATTTCTTCACATTTTTATGTACCTCCTCCTATTATTATAAAACAACACAAAAGTTTGTCTTTTTATGAAAATGTTATACATTGTTTTACCTATGAGACTATTTTTTTCTATCTATCTATCTATCTATCTATCTATCTATCTATCTATCTATCTATCTATCTATCTATCTATCTATCTATCTATATATCTATCTATCTATCTATCTATCTCTTGAACATTCTGTTTTATGTCAGGGTCAAGTGTACAGTGAAGTACAAGATATGGATGTTGTTTCCCGTTGACTTTAAAACAAGAAGAGAGTTCTTTGGTGAGGTCATGTTTTTTGGATGTATCTGAACAGATCATGCTAAATGACAGACCGTGTTTGTGACTGTCCCTCTGTTTATACAAATGCACACACACACATACAGGCACACACATGAACAGATTTTCACCCGTGCATTTGCACCATTTTGACAGCAACAGTGCTTTCATTGCTTTTGCGGGAATTAAAAATTGATGCATTTTGTTGAAAGTGAGATGATGAGCCTGTGAGAGTAGCGGAAACCTTTTTGTTTTTTTTTTCTGTAGTCTCTCCTGATATTTTATGACCTCTTACATTGGACAGCTCTCTTTTTGTGGCATGAAGACAGATGTTGCGGCCCTGTTTGCTCTCCTTGTTTTGCCTGGGAGATGCAAAAAACACAGTAAAGCACCTATGTACCTATTCCACGAATAAAGTACAGAATGGGGCTTTAAAATAAGTCTATGTGCTTAATTTTATTCTCCTATTCTCAAGGAATAGTAAGTGAAAAGAGTCAAACTAAATATTGAATGTGCCTTTTGTTTGTTTGTTTGTTTTTTGCCAGTTTTGCCCTGCTGCTACTAAAATGTCTTCCTGAGGAAAGTTCAAACAGGGTTGAATTTAGGGTTGAGTTTGGACTAAATTAATTCATGACCAACTGTTGGATCGTAATTAATGATCTATTTATATTAAAGTAAAATAATCTTTACATATTTATTAATTTATTAATATTTTGAATTCAGAAATAATGTACAGTGTTGCATGGTTTAGCTTGGTAAATACAGACAATGATACAAATCATGTTTGTAAGGAATACATTTGAGGTTTTTTTACGTTTAGAAATGACCCACATGTATTATATTTCACCGTTTTTGAAGCAATGTAGCATTACATAACGAAAAGGTCAAAGTTTTACATTAACAGGGTTGCATGCAAACAAACTAACAAATTAATGAATGATTTATTTGTGCTGCTAATGCTTCAAAAAAGGCACATGACTCCAAAGTGTAGTGTATTTGTGTGAAGTGCTCAATGCATTTTGCTGCCAAAGAAAGTGTGTTTCCCTTCCATTTCCAAGCTGAAGGGGAAACATGGAGTGTCAAGGACTTCTTTCTTCTGATTGGCAGGTGCTATCCGTGTAAGATACCTGTATAATGGTGGTCCTCAGAATTTTTTTGACCTTCTTATACGTCTCCCCATATTAATGTCACTCTATTACCGTTAAAACGGAGGCATCTCGGGAAAACACGGCGGGACTGAATCCTCCTTATCGTCGGCAAACTGAAAGGGGGAATTTGGCGCTATCAGTTAATGGAAATGACATTTTTTTAAATTTCATTTTCAGATAATCCACTCCTTGTCCACTAAAACATCAAAATTACTGTTAACAATATGTGAAGGCCGTATTAAAACTAACTTACTCATAGCAGTCGAGGCCCATTATAATCGTCTCTGAGAGACACCATGCCATTTTAATAGGATTTCTGATATGTTCTGCACGTGATTACGCTGGTGTGCATGTCATTTACTGTCGGAATTAGAAAGCTGTGTATCAGAATAATGAATAGATGAGTAAACTACCCCTTTCCTGTAGGGTGTGAATGTGGTGTTTGGTAATCTCTACTAAAAAAAGGGGCTCTTCAATCTATTTCCAGCAACTTCTCCAGAAGCTCCAGTTTGTAGTCAGGGTTTTGGTTCTGCTCAGGTTCTTATTTCTTTTCTCGTTCTTTTTTATTTATTTTATTTTTTTTTTTCTTGTGTGACGGCTTGATAGAGACCTTGATTACTCTGATTAATGGATCCTTAGCAACCTCTTTGAGAGTAGGATGAAAAGAAGTTAAAAAGAGTAAGATTTCATTCACAGAGAGTGATTACAGTATTTCATGAGCACTCAATGCATTATGTATTCCTTTATACAGTGTCTATGTACTTTCATTAAAGCAGTTATTCAGATTAGACATGGTCATGAGACAGGGTTTCATGCATCTTTTCCAGGTCTAAAACACAGAGCTAAATGGCCAGTTAAGATGATACATTTGCAGCTCTGCTGTAAAAGCCAGCTGTGCCTGTGAACGCAGGAATATACGAACCACAAGGAACTGAATGATAATGGTTTCTATTCTGATTCAAATCTGATTTCTTTCTGAATCTTTAATGATTTGAATGAGTCTTTTGATCATTAAGATGGATCTGTTTATATATATATATATATATATAAACAACCTGATCATAAAAGTTATTCATTTAATAATAATAATAATAATAATAATAAAAATAATAATATTTAATTTCTTTTGTTTTTGCAGACCTCTTATCTTTTATAGCAATTAAAAAAAAAAAAAAAAAAAAAAACTATATATATATATATATATATAAACAAAAAACTATATATATATA
>JAUCNO010000241.1:432807-480736 GCA_032353835.1 Enteromius viviparus | reverse complement strand
ATTTATTTTTTGCTGTTGCAATGCAAATTTAATAGCAACATAGTGCTAAATACCACTGCAGGAAACACTTTACAGTGGTCAATTTGTTTTGGTGGGAAAACATATATTAATGAATATTAACATATTTGATTACTTTAAAAATTTTAATTCATTTTTAATCAAACTTATGTTGCTATAAAACTGTTTGTTTATGTTTCACAAAAAGACAAATTCTGAGATATTAAACAGTGCATAATTCCTTTGTTTTTGTTCCACAAAAAAAAGCAAGCCAAATGCTTACTTTTTCTATCCTCTTCATTTAGCTTGTCATGCAAGTTCTAATCCACTGCGTGTATAGCAACATTTGGACTTTTTTGTCATTTGCTCATTTAATGTTTGACATTGTCGTCCACCTGACCTTAATACATCCATCACCCCGATATCATGATGTTTGTCCTCTGGTTTTATAACGTACACAACCGGCAGCGTCCAGATGGCAAAGGTGAATGCATGACAGTGGAGTCAAATAGGATGTGTTCAGAATGACTCATGTGTGGCTGTGCATTAACTGGCCCACCCCTGGACCGCTGATTGATTTCCTCTAGCGTTTCTGCCTCGATGGGACACTGTCATCTGATCACTGACCTGATATTCTAGCACAAATACTAAAACATCGAAAACAAACTCGTCACAGGCCAGTTTTCATGTTGCTAATGGTGCATTATGGGTCGGGAAGATTGATGACATTTGTGTCCCTCATTCAGAAAATAAAACATGAAAACACATAAACATACCAGCATGTTTGTCTAAATGCATTGAGAAAAAGCCAATAAGTGTTTTATTGTTGCCTTTCCAAACAGTGATTCCAAATATTTCATCTGAATGTCCCAAATATTTTATTTCTCAGTAATATTCTTGAAGTCTTGAGGTAGTGTGTCAACCCTGTTACTTGAATGTTGCTCTCTTTTTAAAACATCCGTAATATAAATAATAAAAATGCTGACTGATTTCATCATCCTTTTTTAAAGAAGTCAACTCTTTATGGAGGTAGAGTCTTCTCTTTTTTCACTTTCTTGCGTTATTACAACAACAAGAAGTCGCCTTGTTATTTTTAGCTCTTCTGATACATTTTTAAAGGCGTAAACCAACATAACAATTTTTCACAAAATTTAGCGTGCTGTTTGTTGACACTTAAGTCTGATGGAATGTTTAAAGTTATACAAAACATGTACTTAAAGGAGAAGATATATGTTTGATTATTTGCTGATTGTGAATATTTATCTTGTCAGCTTGTGTGCTTTGTCCCGACGCTGGTGTGTTCAAGTTCCATTGTGCGAATGCGTGTCCCTGTTTATGGGTCCATTTTTTATACACTTGTCATATTCTTTGACCATCAATCTCATGGCTCTTTTTGTAGTTCATTGAAAGCTTGGGGGTTAATTCAGAGGTCAAGCGAGACTTGCAAGCTGTCAATCTCGCATTGTAAAGTTTGTAAACCCCCCTCCGCCCCCCTCGGCCTTGCCTCTTGTGCATTATTCCTGCACCCACCCCTCTGAATAGATGACTCCTCCTCCATTCTCCGGTGGGTCTCACTCCCGCTTGGGAGAAAGACGGCCGCATAATTACACATCTGCCCTTTGTTTCTCTGTTTTGGCATTAACATCTCAAACTGGCCTTTCAGCTCTGATTTGAACGGCTCTCTTCTCACCCAGAGAAGTTGAATGTTCTTTCAAAGTTCCTCTTTTTATTTCATGCAACTGTTTTGTTGGGGAACCCTGAGTGTTGCTGGTCTGTCCAAGCAGATATACACAGCTGTGAAAAAACATTCTGGGTCTGGACCTCTCCATCGATCACGGCCCTTGTATAGTTTTGTTGGTTTTTACGTAAGCTGCGCAATTTGGCGCAAAACGGCAGGCCACAATCAAAGGGAGTGCCGGTATCAAACACCCCCCGGCCGGAATCCTTTGAAGATGAACGGTTGCTGTCTTAATTAGTCATGATTAGAGTTTTTAATTTGATTTGCAAACACAGAACACACAGAACAGAGACAACAGAACATCACGCTGTGCCGCGTCTGCGTTGGAACGGCAGTATTTGTTTGAAGCACTTAACAGGTGTTGATCGACGGTCTTTGCTGCAGCTTAGGGAGATAAGGCCTCCCGCAGAGGGGAGAGACCTCAACACGTTTAATGAGGAGCGCGGGAGTCAGGCGGACCACCTTCGTCCACGGCTCCGCTTCTGGAGAATGATCAGCATGTTAACCGCTCACAGCGTGAGATGGAGATATGAAAGTACGGAGCTGTTGTCGTTGATTTAGTCGAACACCCCTTGACTATGTAGGGATCAACCCTCATCCTTTATGCATTTATTTTTCTTCACAGCCAACCTGCTGTGCACCGCCACCGCACCGATTTTGCTAGTCATTTTTTCTTTCTTTTTTTACCTCTGAAATACAGATGATTTTAGGGTAAAAAAAGACAGCTTAAAAACAGAATCAAAGTAGGCTGGGAAGCTCTGCTGTATTGTGCTGGTGTTTAGCTAAAGCTAATGCTAATGATGCTACACCCACCGTTTCCGTATTCCCGTTAAATTGAAAGATTTAATCATCTACACAGTATTTAATGTTGTGTTGTATATCTTAAATATATGAGTTTAAAAAAAAAACATTCTATTAAAAAAGTTTTTATATGAAGATCATACATATTTTGCAGTTTAGTATAGGCATTTCAATTGAATTTATTGGAAGTCATAAGAACTTTACATATTATTATTTATTTTATTTATTTAATTATTTATTGTCTGAATGATGGCAACCCAACTGTTCTAGTCACTGGTGGATTTTCAATAAAAATAAAATAAATAAATAAATAAAACTGACATATCAAAATACCCTTTCAAACTGTTTAGGGGATACATGAGGCTGATTAGATTTTGACAAAAAGTCCATCTTGGGGTCAGCTATTATAAGTCTATATTCAGGCATTGAGAAGTGCAAAAACTGTTCTTTGAAAAGATGAAGTGCCATCATTGCAGTGATCAAGTCTCACTTTAGAAAGTCCCACAGTCAACAAGTTGTACTTACTATTCATGATTTGTTATTATTTTTTCACGCTTGTCATAATTTGTCAAGTATAACAAAACAACGTGACTATACTCTTGATAGCCAGATCTATAGAACTGCACTATTACAGTAAACCCCTCTCCTTTATGTTAGTGTAAACAGAGTCCTGATGTTTCTAATCACAATATCCCACCTCATAACCATATATAGGACACTCCAAGAAGCAAAAATTCCAATACTTTCTTTGACCAGACATGAGGAAATGCCCTGTAATGTGATGAAGTATTAAAGGGCGTTGAGATATATTTAGTGTATCTTTAAGAAACCTAGGGGGGTGCACACACCGTTTTTAATGGGCTCCTAAGTGGCTCGTTACTGGAGTGACGATGTTTCCCATGAGACTGTGAGTGTGTTTTACGGGAGGCTGGTGGAGGGTGTAAACATGCAGAGAAGGAAAACATTTAAAGGATGAGATACTGTACATGACATAGTCCTCTTTGGCTAGAGAATATGCACCGGTAGCTTAAGTGGGCAAAAAACCTGTTTCCTCTCAGAAAGGGATGGTAGCGGAACAGGTTTGGGAGAGGAGAGTCAGATAAACGGTAACGACGGGCTTTGAGGTAAATGGCTTGTTTGTAATGCGGGAGGTGCTGTTTCAGGTCTCAGTCATTTTCCAATAGAGGGTTTCTACTCCTGGGATGAATTCCATGTGAATTTGTTTCTGGAAAAAACTAAATCCTGTGGAGGAACTGAGGCGAGTGAGACTGCATCAGTTTAAAGGAGGAAGTTTTTATGCCTGAGGAGTTCTTCATCGACAGCCAAACACTGACAGTCCGCTGTGGTTTTCTTGCAGGCTCAGAGGTCAATGATGGTTATCTCTCAGAGTGACTTCACCGGATCGTTGTGACTACAGTTATTTCGACCCAGACATGTGGAAAGCGGAGAGTCCAGTACGAGCCAGGATGGGATGTTCAGAATGGAAGTCTTTGGTCCTCTGCGGCCTGGTGTTCGTCTTGACGGTTGTACAGAGTTCTGACGGTAAGATTTTTCTTCTCGAAATATCCCACATCGTCGAAATCATGCTGTTCTTGAGTTTATGGTGTTGTCTTTTGGTTGTGTTCTTTTATGTGGTGGATGTGTGAAACAGACAACATTTCTGAGAGCTCAGATAAATAATGGCTGTTTCCTTTAAGACAGATAGCCTGAGGTTCTCGGGAAGCTGTGTGCATTAACACAGAGCTTGCCTTCGTTTTCTTTCTGGTTAAATTAAAAGCAAGACCATACAGTGTTTCCTAGTTTTCCCTCATCTCATCTCCGTCTGTTTACTCTCATGTCCTGTTCTAACTATAGGCCTAAACCCTACAACTGCTCATTATAAACAATATCCTCAAGTAAACACGCCTCATTACACTCTGTCCCTGCCGTAATATCTTTTTAATGCATTTTTATAATTGAATTAAATGGGTTACTGCCATAGCCATGGCTTGAAGTTTTCGCTTGTGCAGAAACTTTGAAAGATTGATTGCTTGAGGGTTCGTTCCCTGTTTCTCTCGAGTATATCCTAGAAACTTCAGATCTCATCTTTCTGATTTCATTTCGTGGGCCGAACACTGTCTATAAGTTCGGATGTAACTCATTTGTATTCCATGCATCTTCTCAAACTGCATTTTCTGGTATTTTATGAAGCTGAATCGCAAAGCAGTGATGAAGTATTGTGGAGCCATTTTATTGATAGTATGTCTGCCATCGAATGCCATGGAATGTGGCATTGTGCTCTTATAGAAATAAATCAGGGCTGTATATGCTATATTAGTCTGAGCTCCTAATGCTTATTTGATAATCGGAGCGATCTTACTGCCTCGCAAGTGAGTGAGTCAAGTTATGATAAACTTTAAAAGCTAAAAAAAAAACCTGTCACAACATTTTGGGATAGATGAACTGAAAACACTGTGTTTAACATATAATATGCATAATGATACTTCAATAACATTAAGAATTAACCACAGTCACAGTGGTAATCACAGTCAGGTTTCTTTGATAGATGTTTAGAAAGCGCACAGTTTTTTCATTGCATTACAGTATCATTGCATTCTCAACACAGAATGCAAGTAAAATATGTAATTTGCAGTCTGTGTTGACTGGCATTTGTAATGCTTTTTCAGAGAAAAGTCTTTTTTTAGTGCATGGGATTACTTACTAAAGAAGTCAACAGCACTCATGTCGACTCATTCATGTACAGTAATAGGATGCAGGTTTATTTTCTGATAAATTAACATCATTATTTACCAGCAATTACAGTTTTTCTTTGACCGTACACGATGGGGCTAAGTAGTTTGGAAAGAAAGCTTTGCTTTATATGTCTGGCCAATTTGCCGGTAAGGATTGTGAGTAATATGAGCCGTTCTTTTTTTAATTATGGAAAGGACTGAATAATATCCGTTTGTGTCCTGCTGCCTTGGGCTCATTCAGAACGAATAGCAGGGAACCGTGGCCTCGACCGGCGGCCACCCGCCTGTATTCATAAAAATACTTCATCTCCATCTTAATTCAAATCAGAACAGCTTCTGTGCGACTTCCAGACAGCCAAATCACACATCTCAGAATTAACAGCGTTCTTGGCGGCTATAGCCTTTTGACAAAACAGAATTAAAAGGTTGAACTTTTGCTTTACAAAGAGATAACTTTCACCTGCCTCCGTTATTAGACAAATATATAACCCAGTTTTCAGTCAACTGAATAGTTTCCTTTCTCAATGTTCTTTTGCTGTGCAACTCGATTGCAGTCTTGACCTATGCTTCCTCCATTTCAGCTGTGGTTTTTAACTCAGAACTGGATATTTGGTCAATCTTTTTAGATATTTAAAGGTCATGCCTATTGATTTTTGGATTTGAAACATGATATGCATAAATACGGAACTGTAGGTCAGTGATTTGCATGTCTCTATAGCATATGCAAATGTAAAATCCTGCCATTTGGGATAAAAGCTCTGACCATCAGTAAGAGCCCAACTGCATAATTGGCGAAATCTGCCAACACTTTTATATATGTGTAATTACATTATATTCATTTAATATATATGCAGTTTAACAGATGCATGGAATGAAAACACTGTATTTAATATATAATGTGCATAGCTATACTTCACTAACACTGAGAATGACCCACAGTCTTGCATATTAATAATGTAAAATTATTTTTTCTCTCTGCTGAAAGATCTTTCAGAAGCATACACTACATAATGTGTGCTTCTAGCTACCCAGGCTTAGTTTTTCTATTAAGTATAGTTGCATTTTCAATACAAAAACGTTTGTAATGTTTGCTATGAAGCTGTTCTTTGAACTACAGGGTTACATGTGTTACATCAATTCTTTATGGTAAAATTTTTCGGAAAGAATGTAATGTATAGATAATATCATTAAATACACAGGACCTTGTTACAAAATTGCTCATGGCATGATATATAATTTTGGTTATATCGCTCACCACAATCCTCTAACCCCTTGTTACATTGGAATCATCTCCCAAAGGTTAACACTCCTCCCTATGTAAGTGTAACCCAAAAATCCGTCTCAAATGGGCCCCTTATTTGGACAGCTGCTGTCCCTCTTGCCTTCAAACTCTGACTGAAATGAGCTGTCTGTCTCTCTGTCTGAAACAAGCCGTCTGTCTTTCTGTCAGAAATGAGCCATCTGTCTCTCTGACTGAAATGAGCTGTCTGTCTTGACTCTTTAAACACCTCAGTTGAATGTCTGCTGATTAACAGTAAAAATATGTCACAGAGATGTCTAAAATGGCAGCTCTATATATAGCTGTGTGTGCGCGTTTGTGTCAGTTCACAAATATAAATTTTGCGTTGTATCATGAGAAAAACAGGATAAACCCTGCTGCTTACTTTGGGCTGGTCTGGTTGTCTTGGTTGTTTGTTTGGGGGGGCGGGGGGGTTGGGCTGCTCATATCAAGGCTTGTCGAATTGTTGTTTCTTACATTTTCTGTTACTGTTTTCGTCTAAATGTCTCTCTCACAGTCTTTCTCCATCCCACATGTCTCTCTCTCTCTCTCGTATTCTGTCCCTTTCTGTGTGTCTCTGGGCTGCTGGTCTCTCTGAACTCAAACACAGACAGAATTAGAGCGGATCTTTCTGGTTTCTTTGATTGACGGGGTTGCGCATTTGTCTCCTCATGTGTCAAGCAAGTATTTTAAGGAAAAATATGTGTTTTTCAGTGGAATGTGGATAAAACAAAAACAAATCTAACTTTGATTTTTCTTTCTTTCTGTCCGTTCTAAAGTTATTTGCTGGTTAAAGTTATTTTGCTAAAGTTATTTGCTGGTTGTAGTTGATTACCAAGTCTGACCAGTGGAGAAGAGCGCGAAACCTTCTGCTTAATCATCAAAATAGAGCAGCCTAACAAGCTCGGTCAGGCTTTCAAACCAACTTGGGGTGGCATATTTTTTTAGCAGAGAATGCTAATGTGTGAGATTTATCGCAGATTTGTTTCATACCGGAGGGTTTGAATAAATGACGTGGACCCTGCTGTGAAAATGCGCCGTTCTCTTTAGAGACGGACAAGTGTGGACAAGTCTTTCACATGCCTCAAAATCCCATCTGTGCAGTTACACTTTGTAAGGAAACATTTAAACTAGCGAAACTGATTATCTTTGAGTGGCTAAAGCCAATTCCCCTCAGCCTCAGCCCTGTGGCTTTTTGTTCATATCGACGTTCCTTCAATATCAATATATCTGAATTTGCCCGCATTTAGCTTCTTTATTAAGATCTTGGATCCAGATCTCGGATTCCTTTGTTTTGGGTTTTTTACCTCAGACTACACGGCTCTCTTTGTGTCTTTCTTCTTCTTGTCTCCTGCTTTTTGTTTTTCCTCTTACCCAGGGGTTTTCTATCAGACTGAGGGATCAGACTTCCCATAATGCTGAGCGGCCGGGGGGGTCAATAAGCCCACATTTGTCTTCACTGTCTTTCATCAGCCCTCCTCCTGATCTGTATGATAAGAAAGGAGAATAGCGGGTCGGGGGCAGACCGCTCAGCAAGGTGTGTCTGTTGTCCGACGGCCCCCTGCAGCCGAGCTCTTTAAATCCTCATTAGGATTTAACCGGGAGGAGACGCTGGTTTTAATGGATTAAGCCTCATAACAGCTGCCTCTTGATTGGTGATTGTCATGCAAAAATCAAACAGGGCCAGTCGCATGTTAGTCATTTACTGTGTTTCCTGCTCTTCCCGCTTGGTCTGGATACAAAACATTTTGCTATTAGTGTCAGTTAGTAATTTGTTTGTAGTGTAGCTTGCAGCATGGTTTCAGGATAATAGACTTCAGGGTGTGGGTGATCCGATGAGAAAGTGATTGAAACTCATTCACGTTGCTAATTCATTTGCATTGTTTTGCATTTAGCCCTAATCAGCTGCGTAAAGCAGATTAGCATCAGATGGACATTAGTTTTTAAAGAGACCTGATTTCTTCTTGTGGCATTCAGTCGAAGAAACAACTAAGTAAAAATGGCAACAATACAAACTTAACTACATTTTTGAATGGTGCAACAGTAGCTCAGCTGTTTTGCCATAGTACAGGGCTTGAACAGTTGGGTTGTAAGTTCTTAAAAAGCTATTAAAAGATTGTAATAATTCATAAAAAATCGTAAATTTGTAAAATTGTTGTAAGCTTAAAATTAAAATAAAATGTTTTTGTTTTTGTCAACAATTACATAAGCCATTTAAAGAAAATTAGCTTGATATTTTCAGTACAGAAAATGGTTTTCATTGAGGTAAATAAATAAAATGTATATTGGAATTTGGCACTGATAATTTTATCTATCTATCTGTACTCATCTATTCATTTATTTAGTAAAACAAAAATAAACATTTTAGCAGAAACTCTTGGAATTTTAGATAAACGACACTTTATTTATTTTAATTTTTTTTCAGGTAACCTTTAATGTACTTCATGTGGTAACTTCTAATTTGTCTAGTTTTATTCAGGATAATCATATTAAATTGGTTTGCTGCATTAAAATTATAATTTACAGGATATTTACATTAAGTAGGGGTAGACGTAGATCCTTGACGAAACAATACCAATTACTATTATTTCAGTGAATATAAATTCAATACAATACAACTCAGATTTTGCTCGCTTAAGCAGTTTCAGTGTAGCGAGTTACCTTTTGTTAGTGCACGCTAACTAATTTTTCAGGAGAAGCTTGACTGTAAGTTGAAGCCAAATTATTTGCAGCTTGGCAAGCCTCAGTTTTAAAGCTGCTTCCTCAACACTGATGACATTAGAGAGAAACGCCTGCTCTTTCAGGGACAGTTTCAGCTGAGAAGACAACTATACATTTCTTAAATTGACAGTGATGAAGACCATCTCTTATTACATGTTCCTGAGTGTTTGCAGGTTTTCAGCCCACATGAGTCTGTGCGTGTTGTGTCTGTGTCTCTGGCTCTCTCTTATCTTGTTTGGTGTCAAGCTGGTTGGTGAAATGATGGGCACAGCATCAGGGGGTCACAGCAGACCTACTGAAATCAGACCTTACAGCTTATCTTCTTGTTTAGGCACATATCAAATCTAAACAGAATTGTGCTCTGGAATATTTACGATATGGCTCTGCGGCGCTTGGGACGGGCTTTCTGTGCTGTGGTTGTTTAAGAGATCTTGAGGGGGTGATATCGTGAGGAGATACTGGCCCCTATTATAACCATCTTTGTTTCACTTCTCTTGTTTTTGTTTCGAGTCTGAACGATTCGATCAGACTGATGGATGGAGAGATGGGGTTGTGGATTCGCCTCTGAGACAATCCAGTCCCAGAACTTTGAAAATGAAGATGAAAAGATGCATCGCTGTTACTCATCTTCTTTCTTCTGTTTTACTCTCAAATCTCTGATCGTCATCGCTGATTTAGATGACTAAAATCAAGAAGGCGGTAGAGTGGCGACACCTATCACACAAACGGTTTGATTTCCCATGTTAACTTGTTTACACTTACTTAAACTGAAGTTGAATTCATCTAAAAAGAAAATTCTGTCACTATTGTTTCATTTTTTTAATTAGTCTGAAAAAGTATGGCATTCTGTAATTTTTTGTAGAACACATAAGAGGACGTTAATATTATGTTGACATTATATGAAGTTTTCAAACCAATTTCGAGAGAAAGGGCTGACTATTAATAGACACCTCCCCTTCTCCACCGTTCGCTCTTTTCCTCGGGGGGCACGCAGGGTTCGAGCCGGACTCCGAGCCACGCCCTTTTTAGGGCTCTTGCTACTAGGGTTCGCCGAGCTCCCGACTCGCCCCCGACAGCACGCCAGACATGCTATTTTTATCACTATTAATGAGGAAGCACGTTTGTGAAACTAGTGAAAAAAATATATATAAATGCATATATAAATGGGTAGTTGATGTATCAATGTGTCCAATGACGTGACATTAAAGATAAACCTCTCTCACATTATTTGTTACTCTAAGAATGAAGCTACATATTTCTTAATTAATTAATTAAAATTGTTTTTTTTTTCTTTTTCTTTTACTTTTACTTTTTTTGTTGTCAAATATATATGGCTATGAAGTTATAAAAAAGTTGTTGTTTACATAATGTGTGTGCTGTGTATATTTATTTAGAAATACACACACATTCACATATATATTTATTTATATATATATATGTATATACATACAGTATATATATATATATATATATATATATATATATATATATATAATATAAATCTGAATATATTAATGTAAATACATGTACATATTTTAAAACCATATACTGTGATTATGTATAGGTATACATACATAATAATTATACAAAGTACACACACACACACACACACACACACATATATATATATATAATATATATAGATTAACATTTATCTAAGAACCACTCAACAACTAAAATCAGCAAAATCAAGGGTGGCTTTGAACATGTTTAATTTTAAAATTGAGAAGAACAAGACTATCTAAGCATTCCTTGGTTTCTTGCTATATAAATTAGGACAGTTCCCATTTGTGTGGCCGTCACAGCAGATGTTGCAGTCGTTCTTCAGAAGAGAGTGTATCAGTGATGTCATCTCAAAGATCGATGGCTGAAAATGTGCAGCAGATTCTGTTACTCACAGGGAGGTTTGTTTTCGCTAGTCCTACTAAATGAACTGTATCCTGTTGTAGTTTAAAAATTGCTTGAGGTAGACACCCAGACAAATCAACATTCCCAAGAACAAGATTAATCTAAAGGTTGGAAAGCTGAGTTTTACTTTGTGCCTTGGAATTGAGCCCTTTGCAGAAGGTCAGCACTGACATTTGGGAGATTCTTGGAAATGAGTGGCTTTTGTGTTCCTTATTATCAAATGCATAAATAATAACTTTAACAATGAGTGGCTGACCAGCCATTTCAGTTTTAATGAAAAACAGTTTATGTCAAATGCGTTTTTATACACAATGGCAATTCACTAGTGATTTAAATTGATTATAAATAATCATAAAAGGTGCATTAAAAAGTAAATTAATATAAATTAATTAATAAATTGACATTATATTAATTTAAAATGTATTACATTTATTAAAACAGTAAACAGTATTTTAGAAATACATTGAAATCATGTGCACAGGTAATCAACAATACACACACACACACACACACACAATATATTAAAATCAAACTTGACAAGAACAAGTAAATAAATCCTTCTTAACCACTTTACCATTTATTTTGTGACAGAAAGAAACCCTTAACCTGTGCATTCTGTCACAGTGAATCAATCCTTTTTTATGCAATAATTCTAAATATATTTAAAGAAATTGCATGACCTTGAGCACAGGCTACTACACACACACAAATACCCTGTAAAATGTGAATGTTTAGTTTGAGCTGATTTTTATTTGTATTAATTTACCTAGTTTATAAGGCTTAAACAAATTCCTTGATTTATATATATACTCTCAGAAATAAAGGCACAAAAGCTGTCTCTGGGGTGCTACCTTTTTACATATTTGTACCTAAAGTGTACATCTATAAATCTAATAGGTACAAAATTGTACCTTTTAAAAAGTTACCGCCCCAGTGACAGCTTTTATTCATTATTTTTGAGAGTGTGTATATATATATAAATATATATATATATTTTTTTTTCTTTAAAATCGTATTTCCTAAATAAAAACGGCAACCTTTCATTGACCTTTGTGTGTGTGTGTGTGTGTGTTTGTGTGTGTTTGTGCAATAATGTTCAATGTAAAATTCACCCGTTTATTAAACTGCACATGTAATGTCACATTTCTTCCTAAAGACTGAACTGACTAAATCACTGAAGGCAACTACTTAAGACCAAGGATTCCAATGCAATGTTTGTACTAACATTCCAAATTATGATTCGAGGTTCTGTTTTTCTTTGTTTAAATCCTGAAATTTGTTCTCAAATCCCACTGTAGTGTTTGAAACAACGTCCTGGAAGAAACACCTTGATCTGGTCTACGTCCACATGATTTATAAACTCTTTTCTAAAATAATAAGTATTGAATATGACATTTTAATGTGGAAAAACTCCCCAGTTTACACAGCATTCCACACTAGTGTATATATAATACATTGGAAATGGCTCATGTTGAGTCTTTTGTTCAGTCAGTTTTCTTTTTTTGCTGTAGCACCTCAAGCATTCAGGGCCATCTGCGCCTCGTCTCGGCAGTCTGAGTGACTGACTACATTCTGATATTTTTCAGACAGCCTCAGACACGTTTTCAAACACACTCATCCTTTCAGCCGGACTACAGCGGGGGCTGTTATGTGCTGAAGTGTCTGGGTGCCTGTGATTGTTCTGGAAAGCGGTCCAAAAGTTCAGAACCTTACATTCATACATTTAAAGTAATGTTGACTGAAGCCAATTCCCATGAACTTTGTAAAACAGAGACTATGGTGCTTTCTTGGGCCATTCAGGCGACAAACATAAGTTTGAAAGTGATCCTATTTATCAACCCAGATGAAAATGCTCAACTTTTATTGCTCAGGAGACTTCATAGAGTTTCATTAAAGTATCAGTTATGTTCTAAATATTTTGAGAGTAGGTTGATGAATGAATTTCCAAGACTTAGCACCACTACTGTTATTTCATAATAGAAGAATACTTTGAATACTTTGACTTGCTAGCATTCTATAGGTTATGACTCTCTGTGTATTCTATCTGGAAACCCAAAGAAATTCAATTAATTAGAAAATAAAATTAGCTGATTGAGTGTTTCAACTGAGCCTTCTCCTAATATTTCACTTTGACCAACTTATAAAACACTGAAAATGAGACTCTCCTCTGATGTGACAGTAACTCGGTACTTGTGTGATGGGTTTCCTGCAGCAATAAGAATCAATGGTATCAGGAGAGCTGAACAAATATTACATTTCAGACATGTGACAAACAGTTTGGGCAAATAACCTGACTGAATGTTGAGTGCAACAACTTATAGGCCAGCAGTCCATACCACGAAGAATTATAGCCTAGGTCAGAAAAAGCAATACAGCAAGTATTTTGTACACATTTTAGCCTCGAAAATCTTTTGTAAGCATTTATTTTGAAGCAGTGGAGATGTATTGCGTTTCTAAAGCCTCAAGGATTTTTAATAATACAACAAAAAGTGCTTAAAATGCCCCTATTATTGGTAATGAAAGGTTCATGTTTTAGATAGTCCCAAACAACCAGTTTACTGCAAGGCCAAAAAAAACCCAAAAAGTGTGCGAGCAATATGCTAATGACTTACTGCATGAAAGGATATTTTCAAAAAATGTAAAATTCGATAACAGAACATTTTATTGGAGAATAATTATAAATAGATCGCAGACTCCCTATTCCAAATTATTCTCTATGATGGATGCCAGGCCTTTGCTATGAGGTTGCCAGGGTCTTCTAATTGTTTTTAACATGTCAGTTTCCAATGTGTTCTGAGTAGTTGCTACATAATTACCGTCCCATATCAAAAGAGCCTATGCCAACTCTATATGGTATTCTGGAGCATTCAGTCAATTGGATTTTCCACTCAAAGGTTTGCTGTAATCCCAAACTCTACATATAAATAATACTAATAGCGATGCTTCACTTAGCAAAAACACCTATAATTATTTTTCCATATGTGTGGTTTCCGGAACTTTACTGCATTCTATTTTATATTTAAGGCATCTGTAAGCCAGCATGGATGTGGTAACTCAGTTTTCGACTTGATTTTCATTTATACTGGGCTGGGCGAGGAGTAGTCTTTAATACTGTATGGTGCAGTGTATATTCTAATCTTGTCTTACTGGATAGAATAGGTTTATTAGGATATCGGATTGTCATGGAACATTAGCAGCATGTTACCCAAAAATAGAGTATTCCAATATGTCTCTGTAAACCAGGGTCTTTCTTTTTTAGTGTAGTTAAATGAGAATTTGTACAAGGCATATGAGCACTAATTTCTGTCTGCATGAGAGATTTAAAAGAAGCAGATAGATTCCGGGGTGAAATTATCTCCCTGTATATCTTGCTAATGAATACCCATAGCTTGTGAACTAAAAACCATACAGCACAAGTGTCATAAAGGCCTTTTTATTCCAGGTTGTCCTTGCATTTTTAGTGTCCCCTCGAGGGTTTTCAGATATGAAGCAGGGTGTGAAAGCCAGACGCCGGCAGTGTGGTTGATGCTTCATCAATAGGCGACTATAAAGGAAGAATTCATGACCTTGATGTGGCCCATTGTGCTTAATTAAGTGTAAAGGTTGATTTACATGTGTGACTCAGTGTGGAGGTTGTTGGTCTCGCTTGTGCCACTTAACAGCACTGAAAAACACAAAGACCTCAGAAATATTTATAGTGGCTTCTAATCTAATGGCTGGACTGGACAGTCATTAAAATGTTTCTATAACTAGCATTTTTTTTGTCATTATAAAGGCATGCATGTATTGTCCAGAAGGGTTGATGGCTATCTGAAGATTTTTTACATCAAAAGTCTTCTGGATAAATCGGTGTACAGTAAATAATTTAAAAGCAAATGTGGTCAGTATTAAAATAAAGCACTATCATTCATGACTGATTAAAATAATAATAATGATAATAATAATATTTTTTTTTTGAGTAAGTAACAGTGCCTTAGATAATACACACACACACACACAATAACATTTTAAAATCAACTTTCAAGTTATCAAAAAAAAAGACAAAAAACAGCTTCGCACCATTGACCATATGCTTACAGTTGTCTGTAAAATAGATTTAAAAAAAATCAGCCTCAGCTTAATATGTGCAGAGTTACTTAAAAAAGGAGGTTGGACCACATGCAAATAATGACAAGCTTGAAGCCAGTATTACAAAGACTTCCCTTAACAATTCAAGAACCAGCAGGATATGTTTTATAGTCCTACCCGAAGCTAAATGACATAGTGTTTTTTTTTTTTCTTTACCAGCATGTACCTATATCAAAGATCCTCCTGATAGCCCGCCTGCTGTTGCCATGGAAGAGAAGGATGCAGATGAATTGGGGCAAATGGTGGTGTTGAATACCAATGAGCCCAGGAGCCAATAGCTCACAAACATGTTTAACGCTTCTTTGCTAAACTACTGACACTGCCAGTTCTTTTTTGTGTTGTGTTTTTAATGGCCCGATGATGCATCAAGACAACAGAAGTGGCCGGTCAGAGTGGCCATGTTATGAAACAATGTATGCAATCTCACTGAAGCTTGGTCTGGACTAATACCAGGCTTAAGTTTCCACTGTAGACATTTGCCCAGTTAATAAAGTCATAATGCGAAGATTTGGCCACAGAATACCAAAGATGTTTACTCGGACCCACACCGAGGGTTGCATTCTTATCGTAGCATAACGAGCCTCAGTTTTTTTCATTTTTTTTCCACACAGATCTCATTCAGCCTGAGAGCATCTCCCCTGTTGAGGATATTTGCATTGCCCTGTTGTTCTCCCTCTGGTGAGACCTGACTTCTAAAGACAACATGCCCTTATAAAGGATATTGCAGGATTAAGGAAACCGCTCTGTGGGAGGAAGAGTCGTCTCCTCATTGGCGTCTTTGCCTTTCGTAGATTTCTCTAGTATTTGGCTAGCAGGGAGTAAGAAAGCGACAAAAAACTGCAGGTATCAAGCTGCGTCTCCAGTGGCTGCAAGCTGATTCAGGGTATTATGGGTCCCTTTCCTCCTTTAAAACTCTCCCGGTAAGCAACGTCGTCAGCCGCGAGTGTGTAATAATACTGGCCAGCTTTGAAACGGGCGAGCTCATTTACAAACAGCTGTAGCCATCGACAGGACAAAGCACAGTTCAAACTACATTAACAGGGCTTGGCAAGCATGATGAGGTCCGGAATCCTTTCGGTCCTCGGCGGGATGGCATGCCGTGTCAAGCTTGAATAACCATATTAAAACTCTTTGCTGCTGGCCCCAGTGGCTGTTCCCGGAAGACTCTGAAAGCAGTTTAGATCTCACCTCAACCTTATTGCAAATACCAAAACCGCTGCATTCTATTATCATACACGAAAAGCGCAGCGCATAAGGGACTCTTCCGTGGGCTGTTTTCTCGAGTCTGGTAATATTTCTTTATTAGGTGACACGGTGACATGACTCATCTGTTTGTCATCTGGCTCCTTGGCGGTCGGTACGAGGCAGCTTACAGCAGGCCAATGATGGTGATCTTTATCACTCGCGCTCTGTTCATTACCCCTCTGCAGTGACACTCATATCCTGGCAGATGGTCACTTTCCGATTGATTTGCCACGTTGGGGAGATTAAAATATTATGGCTCTGAAGAGACCGGCCGCTGTCCTCGTCAAATTAGCATTTTTGCCTGGCTGTTGCGCACGGAATGGGTCAATGTCACCCCAAAGGTGATGACGGAATTAGAGTAGGATCATGGGAATTGGGCAGCAGAGATGCAGGAACTCCTGACTTACCGTCACAGCGAAAGCTGATCCTGACGTTTCCGGTAAGGGCGCTAGGACTGCTAGCTGTGTTTACAGTGGGTGTAGCTAGCATATAAACACTTTTCTAAGACCCCCTACCACCACCGCCTCCTTTTTTTCTTGGCTGCAGAGTGTGAAAAAACTGACCAATTTAAAAACACAAAGCTTCTAATACCTGGTTGCAACTGCAGCTGCCTAAACAAACAAACCAATCAGTAATTTGAGCAGTCATTTTACTAAAGCTAGCATCAGACTAACGTCTGTTTAACAAATCAGTTAACACTATCAGGCATATGCTATGTGCTGTAATTAATATTCATGAACAAAGCTGGTTAGCTTTATAATGTGTACCCATCACATTCCTGTGCCACTGGTACCATTTTGATGGTTCCTACTGATGGGTTGACTACAACTCTCATAAAATTATAAGTACAGTATTAGTAGACAAGGTTATGGCTCAGGTTAGATTTAGTAGATTAAGTTGACATATTTTCTAGTAGTTTATCTGCTGGGGACCGACAAAATAAAGTATTAGAAGATGTCAAGACAGTCTACTAATACTTTAATGACTGGTATTTAGGGATGGGTACATACAGTAGATATTGCAGTAGCAATATATAGATAGTCACAAGCTACTGTAATTACTTGGTATTGATGCTTTTGTGTACAGCCACACAGACAGAGAGTGCAACAATAGTTTTGTTTAGATCTCACCTCAACCTGTACATAGTTATGCTGTAAGTAATTTTATTATTTGCATTTTATTATTGCACAGATAAATTACTAGCATGGGTATAGGAAGTACGCTTCAAACAGTATATTTTGAAGGCAGTGTAATAAGATGCATTATCAAAACCTCTTTGCCCTGACATTGTACATAATCTTGTGTAATTAAAAACACATGTATCAGTTTTCCGCGACGAATCTCGGCAGCACAAAAGCACCTTGTATGTATAAAAACATTTACATGGTAACAGAGCTGGACGAGGTTAAATGGGAGGTGTATTTGAGCCCTGATTAAAAGGCTCTCCAACCAGTAGCACTGAGCAGATCTGTGGAGTCATGTACAGCAGTGCAACTGATAAGGCAGGGCTCTGAAAGGACTCCATTGTGTGTCGACGTGGGGTCTCTTTGCTAGAGTTCAGAGTTGGCTACCTATCTACCTGAAAGGAATTGAAAAGCGACCCTTGTGGTGACTGACCAGAATGACTGATAAGCCTCAGGGGGAGATTATAGCGATTATGGCACTGCTGGAGAGGTTGCTATGACGATGAAATCGAGCATTCTCTTTAATATATTATTTACTGCCTCCGTTCCTGACCCACGTCATTTAATCAGGAGAGAGCAGGAGACCCATTCACTTTTAAAAACACCGGTTCGTGTGCAGGAAGTTTGCACACCTCTGGCTGTGTAATACAGATGTGAAAAAAGGTACCAACATAAACTATAGATGAAAACCAGCCCAACAGCCAGTTTGAGCATCGCCGCAGGAAAGGCAGAGGAGGTGATCCATGGGCTGAAGCCAAAACTAACACTTTGGATCAATCAGAATTATTCTCTTAGACTCAAGGCATACCAAAAAAGTCCAAATGTTTCGTCATGTCCAGACTACTATTGGACGAATCGAATACATTGTATTGCAATTTTGAAGTGAAGCACTTTAAATGGTAAATGAATGAATAGTTGATTGAAGTTTCATTTGAATGAGCAAACTCATAATGTTGGGAGTGAAATGGCTGACCCATCGTTCGGTTGGCTCTGGTCACGTTACACAGGACTGAACACGCAAAAGTCAAGCAGTTAGTGGACATCACTAAAGCTTCTATAGAGGAAACTTTGAGTCCTTGTCATTGAGGTGCAAATGTCTTTCAAATGGACTTTGTCCTTCCTGCTTTCTGACCACGACTGTTCATTGACCCTGACTGGCTGAAACCAGAACGGAAATTACACAAATGCTCAACTTTGAGACAAAGGAGACAGTGGATCCTTGGCTTTATTGAGATAACAAAGGAAATTAAGCAAGACACGAAGATCTGACTTCTAAATCTCTCTATGCAGCATAATATGTAAAAACCTTTTTTTCTCCCCTTGAAAGAATTATAATCCGTTTACAAACGCTATTGGGTGTACTAATCTAAATTGCTTTCCTTTCTCCTGAGCAAAATGCCAAATTTGGTTTCTTTGGTGTTGTCACTGTGTTTTTCCGCCCCTTAGTGCAATGTCTCTTTATTTTCTAAGATTAAAAATGGAGGACCTTTTCGGTCATGGACCTTAATATAATATTATCTTTAATAAAACTGGATTTTTACATTTTCTCAAAATATGAGAGGTGCTAGTCCATTCAAAACCACCGCTACAATGCTAGGAGTTGTTGTGATTGTTGGTTTCTGGGTTGTTGCTGTCTGATAATAAGCTTAATGAAATATAGTAGTTAAGATGTAAAATAAGTCACAATCCTCTTTATTTATTTAGTAGCATTAAGTACAGAATTCAGTTTCTTTGTCACTCAGTGGTTATACAGTTTAGGTAGATTTAAGGGATATAAAACATGCTCATTCACAGTATGCCATTAATATGTGCTTTATACGAAGGCCTAATGATAAACAGGTAATAAGCTAGTAATATGAATTTGGTTAATAGTGAGAATTGGCCCTTTAAATTCAAGTGTTATTGGCACACTGAGCAATAACACAATTTTTTTTTAATTTAATAACTGTAGCCATGGATGTGCTAACTTACAATTTTCAGTTTAAGTGCATCAAAAAGGACAGATTTATCTACTACATTTGAGTGATTGTTGACTTTTAGACATTATCTGATGGTTTAATAGACTGTTTGTTGAGGTCGTTTGTCTTTGCACGTCAGGAGTAATGCGTCCTATATTTGCCCCACAAAAAATTAGTTAATCAAAGCCAATGCACCATAAATCTTAATCATTATGGGCCGGTTTCCCGGATAGGAATTAGATTAAGCCAGAACTAAACCTTCAGTAATTTAAGACTTTTAAATGTGTGTTTACAAAAATGCATTATCTGTGAGTTGTCACCAAACAATGGCAATAATGTATTTTAAGATATCTCAGTGCAAGCTTTTTCCAGTTTAGACAGCTCTTAACATTTGTTTTAATCTACAGTAGGACTAGTCTTAAACCCTGTCCCTATAAGCTTTAAATCTACAACAAGAAACTCCTTTACCTTTGAAAGAATGAAGTATAGAGTAAGACTGCAGCAATGAGAAAAAAAACAAAAAAAACTTTTGAAGACGTTTGATTTACTAGCGCTTTTTAAATGTTAAAATCCTATTAAATTTAAAGGGGAAAAAAACAGCAGCTGTGGTTGCAAGAAATTCACTGTAATATATATTTCATTAAGTGATATAATGTTAATGTTCCTGCCTACGTGAACTGCTTCGATCTGCTTTGTAACATTTTTACAGTTTAGTGAAAAAATCCCTCCGTACAAAAAGAAGTCTTTTCCCCTTAATTAGATTTGGAAGTCTGGCCCTTTTTTTCTCTCTCTCTACTGTATAGATTTGACCGTGTCCTGAAATATCCGTCCATAACAGCGTGAGTCAGCAGTGACTCCAGGCCTAATCAATTGTCCTGCTTTTGAAAAGCTGTTTATGAAGCAGGCTCCAGCAGACTACATGATGCATGAACTGCGCTGGTGGGCGTTTCGGGGCTCTGGCAGTGGGAATGTGTTTTAATATAATTCCCAGACACCGGAGAAGTATCGCATGTTGTAAACTCCACATGCCAGGCCGCAGAAACACGTCGAAGTTTCTCATTATCGTCCCTTCCACGCCCTTAACATACTCTGGTTTTCCTGGTGTTCTGGTAAAATGAAAGAATGGAGTGTGGTTGAGAGGATCAAATCTGCTGCCATGTGGCGGAACCGCAGCTGGGGAAAATGGAGAGTTTCAGCGGAGCCGATCAGATGAGGTGAAAAGGGGGCGGGTTTGGCTGTGCTATTCCTGTGTAGCTGGAGTCAGAAGGGAAAAGGAACGAGTGAGATAATGCAGCCCGGTCTGACGATTGATCCGCTCAAACACCGTTGTGACCTCGCGATCGAGCTGCATTAGAGTACAGTGGAATGTAGGCCAGGGGAAAGGAGAGGGGAATTTAAATGTTGCAGCTAAAGACTGAAAAGACCTGAGCAAATAAATCATGATAACGTTTAATCACATTATTCGTGTCAATTTACTTGAATGCTTCATGAGCTCTGTGAGCTATAACTGCAGTCAGTCTATGACTAGTGCGTTTTGAAAAGATATATGCATTCATAAGATGACAGTAGTTTTGTGAATAAATATATATGTATATAATTAGTAACAGTTATACTTCCACTTTTAATTGATCATTAAATGATAAATAAACAAACAAATGAATGAATGATGAATGAACTATGTTAATGTTATCTCATGACCAGTACGTATTTTACAAGGTTACTAATTCATACGACCTCACTCGTTTGGTATTGTACAATTTGTCTAGACCCTTGTGACCCTTGGGTAGGTTTAGGGGCGGGGTTGGGTAATAGGTGATTCCAGCCCAGTCTCACGGCAATCCATACGTATTTTACAAGGTGACTAATTCAAACAAATCATATGATTTTGGCTGACATTTAATGAGTTGCCAGTTCGTATGAATTTGGGACCTACACCTCACTCCACTCCTAAACCTACCTGTCACTGGGGTTTAAATCGTACACATTTGAACGAAATTAGCACACATTCTGCATCTCGTAGGAATACGTACTGTGTAAACTGACAATAAACAAAACATACTTTTGGACGCAAGTTTTGCTAGAAACTTTAATATGGTAAAATCCTTATGTTTTAATTGTTTTACAAAATAATGGCACCAGCAATCTGACAACCAATATGTAAATATTTATAATGATAATATCGCTGTACTTCACAAATGCCAAGGAATCCCATCTAGTTTACTGGCATGTTACATTTATTTTGAAAGCAGTTCACACAATCCTAGATCAGTTAGCATTTTATTGAGCTTTACCTCTCACTGGTGGTTTTACCGAGTCACAAACTGAATTGCATGTTGTTGAGCAGTGCGCACTATAAAATGACATATCTGAAGCGGCAACACCTGTCATCAGTCAAAACTCGCTGCTGTGTTGCCTTTCTAATGGTCACAAGGAATGACTACAGATTGGAAAAACCCAGAGATAAATCTTGGTTCAACAACCCAAGATTTGATTTCCACTGAATGGACTTTTTAAAGTCATTTGAATCCATTTTGCTGTCAATGTCTTTGAGAACATCTCAGCATGTCAAACTCAGGGGGAAATGCTGTGGATAAAACGCACAGTGACTGCGTTCTGACTGAATAATTACAGGAGAAGCTTCTCAGCAGACAGATTATTTTCCTCTTCATTTGAAAACATGAATAAAAAAAAAAATGTTAGAGATGTTGACTTTATAATTCCACTTACCTGTATAAATCAATTGTACAGACTGATTTTAGATGGATTTCTACTTAACATGGTCACACATTGCAGGAGGAAATATAGATTAGCAGTCTTTCTCTCAGGTTATGAATCTTTGTAACATAAAATAGGATTTTAAACAAGACACATTTTAAAGCCATTTACAGTCCGATGCAGCAAGCGAATCAAAAACGATGCACCAAGAATTAAAGTTAACTTGCAGTGTGAGATTTGTTTTGCTTTGTTGTGACTCACATGCACAAATGGGATTTGCTGTGGGTTTGTTTTTTAAACACAGCTTCTGGGCAGATGGATAGATGTAATTTTTAGTCATAGCACATAATTGATTATTTCCTTGTACTTATTTTCTGGTGCATTCGCGCTGCGTTTTGCATGTGAGATTAATTTCTATATATAGGGATATATTTAAGGTCAATGCTTGTGATTGGTTGAATGTGTTTTATTTGTGTTTGACATTAGCGTGATGAGGGAAATGCCCTTTACATGCTGCTCTGAGTTCACTACCAGATTTCACTCTCTGAGCAGACATTTGATGCTCTTCACATTAGCAGAACACGGGACATGTATTGATCTTTTTATTTATTTATTTTTTTTTTTCTCCACTGACTGTAACTCTCCTGTTGTCTGGCCTTTACAACCCTTCCATAAAATGGAGAGAAATTCTTCTGTCAGCACACTTTAACAGATTTTTTGCTTTGTTACTATTTATTTTGTTTATTTTGTAATTATTTAAAAAAAAAATAATGATATCATCCGAATCCTACAGGCTAATAAATGACTTAAGGCCATTGCACATGAGTCTGAAATGTTCGAAAAAGTAAAAATTAATACAAGCTCACGTTGTGTCTGGGGTCATTTAAAAATCGGATCAGGTTAGGTTTTTTGCACTTTTACATCTGTAGCAAACAAACAAAAAACGAATACAAAAATGTTGCAGTCAGTGTGCAAGTAACTTCATCAGTGTGCAAAGTTTCTGTGTATTATGAATTTTTAGGATAACAAATATGAAAAAACACATTAAAAAAACCCTCTGTAAATACGTACGAATTTGCAAAAAAACGTATGAATTTGTGTGAATGAGGATGTACGAATTTGTACGAATTAGCCACCTCATAAAATATGTACGAATTGTCGTAAGCCTGGGTTGGTCTACATGCATGCATGCAAAAAAATTGTTTTCTCAAAATATGTGTTTAATATCAACACATTTTTCAGCGATTTTCAAATGCCTCATTTGAGGCAGTTCTATAATTTAGCCTCTCTAAACCCCTATTTCTGTGAGCCTACTGTGCTCTGATTGGTCAGATGGCCCAGTCTGACTTGATCATCTGCAGTCATCAGTAAAATGATATGTTCGTGGGTGAAGTCAAGGTGTCTGAGGATGGTCAATGTACAACATAGGCAGGGACTCATTTAGAGTTTAACTTTATTTATCATGCACTTAACTTTGTAGATCACTTAGCATAATATAGCATAAAAGGTACACTTTAAAATAACTGGACTTAAACGTCTTTCTCTTGATACATGGCACTTCTCGACACTCGTTCTGTGGGGTGTATTTTTTTATCTAAAGTCTCTCTCTGTCTTTCAGGGTTTAGCCGGGCAGCCATGCCGTTTGGTCTGGTGAGGCGGGAGCTGTCCTGTGAGGGTTACCCCATCGACCTACGCTGTCCAGGAAGTGATGTCATCATGATCGAGAGCGCCAATTACGGCAGGACCGACGACAAGATCTGCGACGCTGACCCCTTTCAAATGGAGAACATCAACTGTTATCTGCCCGATGCATTCAAGATCATGTCTCAAAGGCAGGTTCTTCCGTGCCAAGATCTGTCCTTCTTTTCTAAAACTCTCTTCAAAATGTGTCTTCTCTCTCATTTGCCCGTCTTTGATTACACAGTGCATGAATGCGAGCATCTTCAGCGGCATACATGAAGAACAACCAAACCAAACAGATCTCAATGCGCTCACATCCGATCTTCTTTTGAGTTTAGACAGTGTGGTGCATCTGGAGGCTTGTGCTAAAAACAGGAAGTGATGTGTGAGCCGGGCTTTGATACGTATTGCCGCGGGAGTGGCGTGCAGTTCCGCTTGGCTTATTATAAGAATGTCGTGATTTGTGGGGAAATAGGTTTGAAAATGTGGCGTCTCAATTAGTCCTTTCAGCTGCAGGCAATTATGCGTCTCAAGTGGGTGCTAATCTGCACAGGAACTCTAGGCTGGGATTTGCCTCTGCAGGTCTGCACAAGTCCAGATGTGAAATTGCATTGTTGTGCACTTTTCATCTTGTTAGTTTTTCTGGTCAAATAATGAATCACCAGCGGCTTCACAATCTTTCATTGCTACAGTTGCATTAATAATAGATTACTATATTTAATAATAGAAGCTTTCACTCAACGCTACTTCGTTTGTTTGCAAAAGAAACTTTCTTTTTTTTATTATTGATTTATATTGGCTTATATCAAATTAATTAATATAAACACCTCATTCTGTGTCCCGTGGGTTTGTGTCGAAGTCTATTAACTTGTTTAATAATGTGGGTTTATATGAGAGATTGAGCAACCAGAGGCACTTTCAGTTTTTTTTTCTGCTTTGGCCTTTTCTTGGACGTAAATATTAGACAACTTAGTTATTGTTGAGAGCCTAGAGAAACTAGTAAAAAAAAAAAACTAATAAATAAGAAAATCAATGAATACATTTTATGAATAAAAATAGTTTGAGGCATACGGGTGAAAATATATATTTTAGTTTTTAATGGTTAAATGGAAAAATATAAAATGTCTGATAATGGAGTTTATACTACATTTTCATTCAAAAAATTTTAAGTTAAAGTATTTATATATTTTTTTTGTCACAATATTACTGTTTCCACTGTAAAAAAATTGTTATCTTGATGAGTGTAAGTGTTTTTTTCCCAACTTTAAGTAATTTTACTGACTTTTCACTGCTCATTCATTTATTCATTTATCAATCAATAATTTTCATTTCATCAATTACATTGCAATTTAAATCATGAATTATGTTTTAGCTCATAATAAAATTCCTGGGATTTTAATTGATTGAATGATTGATTAATTGATTGCCAGAGCCAAGTTTTATTTGTAGTGATTGTGAGAAACAGAAATTTACAAGGAAAAAAAGGTGGGAATAAGAAAAATTAATTAGGCTTATATGTTTTCAGCTGGGTTTAAGCCTGCATCATCCACATTAGAAACGCGACTGGCAACACTTTACAACAAGGATCATTAGTTAACAGTAATTAATGGACTGAGAATGAACAATGCTTCTACGGCTTTTATTAACCTTACCTAACGTTAATTTCAGCATTTACTAATACATGATTAAAATCACAAGTTGTGTTGGTTTACATTCGTTGACGCACTGCTTTTTTGCGTTTTTTGACCTTGCATATGTGTAAACCTGTTTAAAGAGACTCATAAACCAATATTAGCCCCATTTAAAATGGCATAATATGGGCACTTTAACAAAGATTGATAAATAGGGTAATAAGTATATTGTTCGTTGTTTGTTCATGTTAGTTAATACATTAACTAATGTTAACAAATGACACCCTATTGTAAAGTCTTGCCCCGCGACTCAACAAGTGAGGAGTATATGTGCTGCGCTAAATCTCTGATAATAAACGTATTATTTTAGTTCTGAGCACAGCTGTGATTGAAATATTATGCAAGTTTCTTTCCTCAGCCCCTTAGCAACACATCTGAAACAAAACTTTCTTTGCGTAAATTCTCCTGCTCCTGTCGTCCTTGCTCTGCTAAGTACCCTGCTTTGGGGAACATGAGGGAATGGCTGCAGCGCTGTACGGGGGAAATTTGTTCTGTATTCACACCATTAATATCCGTGACAGAGGCGTCCGCATGGCTCTCAGAAGACCAGCGCTAGCACACACAGCCGTGTTCGGCACTCCCACTGTACATATGGTATTAGTGAATACTTCAAGCATTGCAGATTAAGCTTTCATAAGTCACCGTAAATACAAGCTTCTGAAAACAACAGCTACACCTGTTTAAGAATTCAGTGCATTGGGAGTTTCGCTGGCCTGGTAATAAAGTCTTAAATAATGCCCATGATTCCTGATTTAATTAGATATGTGAGGTTTGGGCTGCTTGACGCTACGGATAGAGGAAGTGAGGTTTAATTGAGAAATCCTGTAATCTTTTGATTAAAAGTACTGCAAGCGATTTCTGATTTAATTTGTCACTTGTCGGTTTGGTTTGTTGTGTTGTGTTTTGGTTTGAAGATCCATCTACTTGAACTGAAGATTCAGATAATGCATGCCGGTTTTTATTTTTTATATATTTAATTTTTTTGTGATCTAAATAAATGAGCACCTTGTCTGTCATAACATTGCGTACGTTCCGAAAATAGATAGGTTTAATATACATCAGTGTGTTTCATATTCAGGTACGCTATTGGAAATTAAACGATATACGTTCTTTCAGGCTTCATTTTTTATTTTTATTGTTTTCCTTTTGCGTTGACATTGTTACTGTGATAAATGCAAAAGGTACGAATGTGTGATGTATGATATCATTTACATTATGTTTTCATAGATCACTCAAGAACAGTCAGTGCAGCCCACTGTCAATAATCTTCAGAATTTGACTGATAAAACAGTGTCATGTTTAGTTTGCTCTATAAGCTCCTCCACTAATGGCGAAAAAAGAGACTGATTGATATAGATTGTCTTTCCTGTGGGCATTTTTTAAGTCCAGATTTCCACACTATGGTCTTTTTTCTCTCTGTAACGAGTGGAATTTTGACTGTAAATGTTGTGATATCTTGGAAGCATTGCTTTGGTGAGTGTTCAGAGTTTAGGAGGGAGAGATCTGTCTAATATCGGGCGTCTTGTGAAAGCGCCTGACGTGTGACTGTGGTGTGAAGAGCAAACACCAACTGTCAGCTAACAGGAACATCATGATGATTTAGCATACAGTAGCCCCAAACTGTTTTTGGACACATTATTCAAGTTTATAAAAAAACTATTAAACCAAGTTGCAATATTTAAAAGGAAAAAAAGCAAAAGGAAATTATTTATTTATGTTACTATATATATATATATATATATATATAATTTTTGTGTTTCATTTCAATATATTTTAATGCATATTATTGATGATGATAATTAGTAGAAGTATCAATAATTAAAACAGGTGAGAATTTTTTTTTAGGAATGGATGGAAATATATTTATAATGTTACATAAAATGTTGTTCTTCTGAACTTTCTAGCCATCAAAGAAACCTAACAAAAAAAGTCTACTACTACTACTACTAATAATAATTATAATAATAATAATAAATTGGCTTTGGCAATTACAGGTATTTTTTTTTCTTCTTTTTAATGTATTCAAATAGTTAAAATGTCATCAATTTGGTAGTGTAGTGTAGTATGTTTATATAAATACTGTAACAAAAAAACTTTATTAGCCTTGTTATGGCATTATTTTGACTCCAGAAGTTATTATGAATCTTGATTTATCTTGAATTTTGAATCCCTTTTTTAAGACAATTTGTGATCATAATTTATTCACATGGTCCATTATGCAAATTACCGGCACATTGTGACTGAATGAAATATGAATAGGAACAGTCTCCCTGCAATACGACTACAAATAACCAAACAACCAATCGCCACATTATGGCTCCAGTTTTGGCTGTGTGTTATAATTTTAGATCCATAATTCATTTATATGGGTAAACATGCTGATATTCTCATCTGTTACCACATATGAGTGCTCGTTAATAAAGAAACTCCCATATGAGAGACGTGTTTTTCAGCAAAGCTCGTGTCTATGTATAAATTCTCATCTTCAAACATGACCGGTGGGAATTCACAGCTGTGGACGGAGCAACACTCTGTTCCATGTGCTTCGCTGCTTTTACGAGAGAAAAAAAAAAAAGTCTCCACTTGTTTATTAGCAAAAAGAACATAAGACAAATGAATTGTCAGAGTCACATGCTGAGGTAAAGAGAAATTGCTGCAGGAAGAGATGCTACCCCAAGGCCAGGTCAGAAAAACACCAGCGGGCTAATTCACCCCCCGTGCTGCGCTAACTGTAAAACATGCTTTTTATTCCCTCAACAAAGACCTTTGTTTACAGATTCTTATCCTCTAAGTTAGGACAATCTTCCTGCATTTTCTTCAGAAACTGTGCGATTGCACAGCATGTCTTTCATGTTTCACATCCACAATAATATTCTGGTTTGTATATATCACAAGGCTCTTTAGTGGTTCTTTTCAGCTTAGAACCTTGAATTTTATACACCCTATAAGAACCAAGGAAGAACCACATAAAAAGGAAAAAGGGGGTTTTCTTCATGTGTTTATCCTTAAATGACAAGGCTACATGTAGTAAAACAAACACACAAGCAAACAAAGAAATATACAAACAATCAAAAGCAACAGTAAAATTAGATTTTTAAAAAATAATCTATTTGTTTTTCAGAATTTTTTTTTTCAACAGTCACTAACCAATAAAGACTTATAACACAACAAAAGAAACAATAGGTTTGCCATCACAGGAATAAATTAAAATATATTTAAGTTCTAATAATATTCACAATACAGATGTTTGTTTTCTGTATTTTTCATCAGATATCAAATTTACATTTATATGTATTTATTTTACAGAACTAGACAGGTATTTGTGGAGGAAAAAAAAAACATTTAAGGCTTTAAAACAGCACAGACACAGGCTTCAGGAACAATGTGACACAGATTGATGGATGACACTGCCAACTTTCCCAACATCTTGCTGTACACTGTGTCTGTAAGCCATGAGATCATTTCTGCACTTTATCTTTTATTGATGTGCTTAATTTTAGTTCCTAGAACCCACATAAACCACCTTCTGCATGGCTTCCTGTTAAACAGGCAGTGGAGGGATGGTTAGTTCATTCCGAGTGAAATGGCATATAGGGAAAATGAATCCATCATAGGTACAATCAGCCTGACCTCAGGGGGGATTCATACAGATGTATAACTCATGTGCTGGCAGGTATGAACACTCAGAGATGAGGCTGTTTATCTTTGTCGTTGGGTTGAAAAGGGCCACTTTGGCATCTATCCGCTCCGCTAATTCCCGCCGTCTTTTATCTGCTCTGGGCCACCATTCGTCCGTCCATCAGCGGCATCCAGCGGATTGCTCTCACTTTGATGCCGTTGCCCTAACAGCTAAAGCGATGTTCAGGAGTCAATAGTCATTTTTTAACTCTTCAAAATAATTTTGTAAAACAGGTTACAGTAACAACATGCAGAGAGGCAGAGAATTTCCCACTGTAGAGTATGTTTTCATTGTATCAAGCCCAAATTCTGTTGCTACATCCAGAGCATTCCTTTAAACTTCCCGTTTCTATTTCACTCGTTTGATTTCTTCTATCTTTCTCTCGCTCTGTCCAGGTGTAACAACAGAACGCAGTGCATCGTCATCACAGGACCAGATGTTTTTCCTGACCCCTGCCCAGGAACATATAAGTACCTTGAAGTCCAGTATGAATGTGTTCCCTACAGTAAGTACAAGCCATCTTTTTAAATATATATGTTTTTATGTTAACCCTTTATTAGTGTGCCTTAAAATGCATTTCTCCAGCATCAAGTTTTTTACTGTATTTATAATTTTTTGATAATACAGTGTTTATAAAACATGGACACTAGGCATTCACTCTAGCATTAACAATGTATTTCTTTTTTTTTTGTCACTACTCGACATAAAAATGTTACTTAATGTTAAAAGTAAAAAATGACATGGCTAAACCTTCACTGGCACGGACAATTCATTTTTCAAAATCAGAGTTAAATAGATCACTTGTGAGTAGTTAAGTGGTTTCAGTTGATTGTAGTATAAATACAGCTCTATCTGCAAGGTCCAACAAAGTCATTATTGCAGAAAATTGCAGACTCCGCACAGTGAAGGTAAATTGTAATTGAAAAGCACAAGGCAGGGGATGGATACAAGATGACTTCCAAGTCACTGAATATCCCTTGGAGTACAGTTAAGGCAACAATTAAGAAATGGAAAGAGTATGGCACAGCTGTAAATCTACCTAGACCGTCCTCAGAAACTGAGTGACCGTGCAAGGCTGGGGAGAGAGACCACCAAGAGACCAATGGTTTTCAGGCTTCACTGGCTTAGATAGGAGACTGTGCATACAACAGCAGTTGCCTGGATGCTTCTCTAGTTTTATGACAGGGAGCCAAAGATAAAGCTACTGTTGTTAAAAAAAAAAAAAAAAAACGTACGACTTACGACATCTTGGCTGCAGTTTGCCAGAAGGCATGTGGGAGATTTTCAAACCAGGTGCAAGAAGGTTATATGGTGTGATGAGACCAGGATTACTCAGTTTGTACGTTTACATGAAGGGTGAATATGCACAATACATTTAGAGTATAAATAGATAATAAATAAATTTAAAAAAAAAACTATTTTGGACACAAATTTTGTAAGCAAAAATGCTAAACAATAAGAAACTAAACAACAAATACAATAAAATTAATAAAGAAAAGAAGAATTAAATCAAATGATTAATCATGATTAATTGCATCCAAAATTAAGTTTTTTTTATTTTTTATTTTTACTTTTTGTGTGTACTGTCTATATTTATTATGTATATTTAAATACACACACGGGTACAGTATGTATGTATTTAAGAAAAAATATATTGGTACTGTATATTAAACATCAGGGTTGGGGCCATTTATTAATTGAATTGAGAATGAATGGTAAATTTTAATTCACTTCCTGGAATGGAATTGGAATTTTAACTTCATGCAGCTGACAGGAAATGAAATTGGAATTGAATTGGAATTACAGGAAGTGAAATTCCATTCAGGAAGAATTCCCCTGAATTCTGTTTATTGCTGAGCATTTATTTGTCATTGCATTTAAAGACATACATTTGAACTATATTTTTGTTGATTTACAAATATCAAGAAATATGTAATATGTAAGAAATAGAGTTGATCAAATGCAAGTAAATAAAAATGAGAACAATACATTATTAATTAATAATTGACTTATTTTTTCTTAATACATTCAATAAATGATTACCAAATGTTTTGGTCTTAATTTAAACTTGATGTAATTCAATTACACGGCAAATTTCAATTACATAACTTCAACATAAACAAATCAAATACACTTAATGTTATTCAAACGCATCAGTGTAGAAACACATGAACACTGAGCAGTGTGGAGACTTTTGATCTTACCTGTTTCATTCACACACGACTGATGCTTTTAAATCACATTAAGTTGATTTGATTTGTTTATGTTAAAGTTGTGTAATGGAAATACATGGAAATTCACCATTTAATTGAATTAATAATAATTAAGTCAGGACCAAAACATTTGTCAATCATATATTCAATGTATTCAGAAATGTATCACCACTGTCATTCAATTATTAATTCATAATGTACTGTTCTCATTTTTATTTAGTTGCATTTGATCAACTCTATTTCTTACATTGCTTGATATTTGTAAATCAACATAAATAAAGTTCAAATGTGTGTCTTTAAATGCAATGACAAATAAATGCTCAGCAATAAACAGAATTGAGTGGAATTCTTCCTAAATTGAATTCCTCTTCCTGTAATTCCAATTCAATTCCAATTCTGTTTCCTTTAATTGTTGTTTCATTCCATTTCCTTCTTTGAATTGTAAATGTTGAGTTCATTCCTGAATTGAACCCCAAAAAAGTTGATAATAATAATAACTCTTAAGCACCAATTCAGTATATCAGAATGATTTCTGTGACACTAGAGTAGAGTAATGATGCTGCAAATTCAGCTGCAAATCACAGGAATTATATGACATTTTAAAAATATATTTAAATAGAAAACAGCCTGTGTGAGCATAAGAGACAGAACCCAAACCCTTTAATGGTTATAGAATATAGAATGTATAGATTTAAATATATACATTTTAATATCTAATTTACATATTTGAAATAAATCATAAAAATATAAATTGTACATTTTTAAGATTAGATTTATTATATTTGGGTTTTTTTTTATCATAAAAGCTATGGATCAGTAGAACTACGTAGAGTAATAATATATGCTGTACCTGTATTCTAAACAGTAAAAGCTATGGTTCAGTATCACTTACATCTATGAATCATGGAAGCCTGATTTATCTTTGAGCAACCTGAACAACTGGTGTTTTGTGTGTGCTATTCCAGTATGGAGGTGGGAGTGTGTGCAGAGGCCTATCAGGGTGGAGAGCCCCTGCGACACATCAACACCGCCTTCATGACCTTTGAGGTCCTGGACAATGACAGGAAGCCATGCACGTTGCCAAGGATACGGCCTGAGCCTGTGGTGAGTGCTGTAACATTCCTAGAATCCATCACATGGTGGAAGAGTTTAACTTGTTGAGTTCAAGCGGGTGAAACAAAACGAACTGAAGTGCTTGCTTTACACTGAGATTTTAAACTATATCTTATTATTTCCATAATAAATCATTATCTTCTTATCCTGTCTTTTTAGGACGGTAAAAGACGCTTTCAGGAAGCCATAGCCAGAAAGAAAATCCGCCTTGACAGGTAGATTGTGTCTGTTATATAAGGTTATGTCATATTCTTTATGATATCATACTCCTATTGTTAAGCTCTGGCTGCATGTCATAATCAAAGTAAACTTTACCGCTATAAAATCCCTGCATAGCAGTCCAGCATGGGACACTAGATCACATGAGTATGCTCTCCTCTCACAGGAAGTACATAATATCCTGCAAACAAAGCGAGGTTCCTCTCTCGGTTCCCTGGGACCCAAGTAACCAGGTATATTAACCTATTCTAGTAACTATAAATCTCATGGATTTGCTCAACTTGCTTTGTTGGACCATGTAACTAATCCATGTCTTGGCAGATGTACCTCAGTTACAATAACGTTTCGGCACTGAAGATGTTGGCTGCCCGGACTAACTGGGTCTTAACTTCTGAGAAAAACAAGGTGGATACGTTTTGTATGCTTGAAGTTTGCATTTTGTCCTTTTCGAGATTACATGGGTGACTTGAGCTGTCAAAAAATGTTCCCTTGAGGGGAATTATTGAGCTGAAACATTGTACCCAGGTGAGTTTATACACACTGGAGGAGAACCAGATGTTGTGCTTTAAGGTGGAGACTCATGTGGCTGTGGCGGCCGAGCAGGTGTTTCTGTTACTGTCTGATCTAAGGCGAAGGAAGGCATGGGACCACCACTACCAGTATGTCAAATACATTTTATATAACTAAAAAGAAAATACTGAATTTTAGATGTGACAGACATTTAACAACCATTTTTAAAAATTGAAAATATAAATTTTGGATTATATAGTATATTTATTTTTTATTATTTTCTATTTCAAATAATGCTGTTCTTTTTGTATTTCTATGAATCCTAAAAACATGTATTGCGATTTTCACAAAAAAAAATTTTTATACACTGCTGTTTCCAACATTGTATATATATATATATATATATATATACTGTATATATAGAGTTAAGTTATAGCTTTAATATTTTCAAATGTTGTTTTTAATTGTATTTTGTATCAAATAAAAGCAGATAAAACATTAAATCCTATTACTTTTTATTTTATTTTACTATTACTTTTTAAAAAATTTATAAAAATCCATTAAAATATAAATGAACCTTTTTTGGTCTGCTATGTAAATTTTAATGAAATGCTACCTTTACAAGTGTCTTTTTTATTTATATCTTACATGTTTTTTGCTAGAATAACTGGCAGACAAAATAAAATGATCAGCCACAGTTTCATAATGCAGAAAACATTATGATATCATAATCAACCATAATAAATATGCTTTAATTTACAGAGAGTGTGAAGTGATAACTGACTCAAATGAAGACGACACCATCTACAGAGTTGTCACCCCCTCTGTGACAAAAGGAGGCAAAGTCCAGGACTTCATCCTCCTGGCCTCCAGGAGGCGCCCTTGTGATTCTGGGTAAACCTCAAACTCCTACAGACTCTTAATGGGATGAAACAACAAATTCTTACATATTTGTTGCTTTTAGAGACCCTTATTTGATTGCCTTGCGTTCTGTGACCCTGCCTGCGTACCCTCCCACTGAGGACTACAACAGAGGAGAGGTGCTCTGTGCTGGGTTCAGTATCTGGGAAGAGGAAAACTCTTTTACTAAGGTAATATATTCACCAAAAGCCTAATGGACACTTGTACTGAATGAGTGAACAAGTCAAAGCTCAAGAATGAACACGGCTTTAAACGTAGCAATCTCTACCTGAAATAATGTTCATGTACATTAGCCAATAACACAGTTTATACCTCATGTTTAGAAACTGCTTAGAGTGGTCCCTGGTGCTGCCTCGTAGTTGTTAAAGTACTGAAGGTTAAGTGCGTTTGGCTTACCTGCTTATGTATGCATTTCTCTCAGATTTCATACTACAACCAGGCCACTCCTGGAGTGTTGCCCTATATCTCCACTGACATTGCTGGGCTTTCCTCCAGTTTCTACTGCACCTTTGCCTCGTGTAGCGCTTTCCTGAAGGAGAATAAAGACGGCCTGGCTTCCCTGCCCACCTCCACCCTGTGAGAAAGCTGAATTCAACAATCTATGCTCTTCATAAATTGATTTCGCTTCTAGATATATAAGGTTGATATTCTCGTTTTAGTTTAGGATAAAAGATCATGAACTTTAGGTATGTAGAACTCTTATTTTCTATACACTCTCAGAAAATAAAGGCACAGAATTGCCACTGGAATGGGACCCTGTGATATAAAAGCTGAAAGGTACATCTCCATGTTTTAGTAAAATATTTACTTCTAAAGTAACGTAGGGTAGCGGCCTGTGGCATTATTGTACCTTTTTGAGTTTAGAAAAAGGCATTAGCATTGTTATCAGGGGAGTCTTTTTTGTTGTTGTTGTTGTTGTTGAAACTCCATACGCATAGTATATACATATATATTTTGTAATGTAACCTTGATGACTATTAATATTATTTAAAAAAAGATAAATAATTCTTGTTTTTTAGATATTTCACCTTGTAAGCTAGAATTTAGGGTCATGTGCAATAATGTAAAACTCTCTACAGATGTCACTTCCAGAAAACTAAGCTAGTATATTGCACTGTTGTCGTTCTCAATGACACAAAGTACTCAAAATAAAATGAATAAACTTGAAATAGGTGGCAAGGTCGATATGTGGTACTTCCTGGGACACGCACAATCACGTTTGCATAGATTTTTAGTCTAGTTTGTGACGGATATTAGAGTTTACCTTTTCATGTCAGGCCAGAACAATGCCTTGATTTTCACAGTGCTGATTCATGGGACAGGACCTTTTAAAATAAGTACTGTTACACGTAGCAATTTAGTGTAGCTCATCTTTATTCAATGTCAAACTAAACTTGCCTTGGCATTTAAAAATCATTTATAGATCCTCCTATTATACTACAACTTTTGAGAAAAATAATAGTTATTTGAATCTGTTCATCTATCTTAAGTGCTTATGCAAAGAGTGTAATAATGACCCAGATAATGTGGAATGACTTGTTATGTAAAGTTGGTGGCTACTAGTTTCTTAATACTTGTGCCTGACGGATGGGGGTGGTTGTGCATTAGGGGAGTATTTTTGGATTCCTGTTATGTAATATTTTAAAAAGAGGAGCGGATTGCAAGGTCTATAATAAAATCTTTGCAGACATCTACTGGTAAGTACTGTAATGTATTATATACTATAGTGCAGTAAATCTGCTTTTAAAGCTGCTGTACACAAAGGGTCTAACTAGCCAATATCTAAATGTTATGTTTATTTAAAAACATTCATGCATTCATAACTGGTTACCACGTTGCCAAGTGTGATATCTAAGCACAGCCCTCGCTAGAGTGTTGTGGTGTTGGCTGAAACTGCAAACCATCTCTTGCTCCTGGATCCTCATCTTCTTCTCTTCCAAAAACTGGGCATGTTTCTGACGTGCATGATGGATGTCCTGCTTCAGCTTGGCTCTCTGTAGAGCGAGAGTTTTCTCCATATCCACCCTTTCCCGCTCCTGCCGCAGTCGCATTTCTGCTCTGCGAGCTTCATTAAAGATGTTACGGCGACCCTTGGCTACTTCACGGTCAATCTGGCGTTCACTTACTTTTTCTACAAGGTGTTTCTGCATTCTAGCTTTATCGAATGCTTGATGGACTCTTTCAATGACTTTAAAGGGGGTGAGGTTGATTTTGTCGTGGCAACAACCAATCAAACGCTTCCCTGAAGTAATAGCGGAAGAGTGTGTTTGTAGACCTGGTCTCTGAATGTGAAGCTGGGTGCCGGCCTCACGGACGTTCTGTCTTGCAGCTTTACGGGACCACCGCATGTCACTCACTGGCTCACTCTGTTGAACCAAAGCTTTCAGTTCCAAAACATGAAAGGTCCCATCTTCAGTTTCTTCATTACAGAGATCAACAGTCACACTTTTATCTAGACAAGCAGAACAGAAGCATTCAGTGAATCAAAAAGGTCTCTTGGAGAGATAAAGTAAAAAGTCAAAACTTCTGTTGTACCTTGGTCAATTGTGTTTAGGTGGGCCTCAGATTTCAGACTTAGACTGCAGTGAGGGGTGTTGCATGGTGCTTTTATGTCTTGTTGACTGTCATTTGATTTAACACTTATAGGATCCTGTAAAACCTGCGTAAAAGTGACAAATGCATGAATTAGCCTGCATTAAGATGCCCCCCTAAAAATGAAATGCAAAAACGTCAGTGCACCTGCACAATTAATAAATGCATGGTTGAAAGTAAATAAAAAAATCTAGTTTATTTCATTACGCATTATTTTAATGAGTTGTGTTTACATAATCATTTTTGTAATAGTAACTTAATATTTAATGTAAACTTACATTTTTCTGTTTTAACTGATTGTCTTAAAATGTAGTTGTATTAAAAATAAAGTTGTAGCAACTTTAATAAATAATAAAATAGTGTTGTTCATTTTTGGGTAGTAGAGTAGTTCCCAGCATGCTTTGCATAGGACTAGATAAGGAAAACAAATATTAAAATTAAGCAGTATTTAATGTATTGTTTTCTTAAGAAAAATAACTTTTAGGCCTGGTTTTACAAACAGGGCTTAGCTTAAGCCAGGAATAGGTCTTATTTAGATTAATATATTTAAGCAACGTTTATAAAAACACTACAGGTTTACAAACAGAAAAATGACACTGAAATATTTTAAGATATGTCAAAGCAAGATATTTCAGTTCAAACAGCTCATATATCCATTTTTAGTCTGGGACTTGTCTGTGAAACCAGAGGTTAGTGCTTTTGTTATGTTATGTGCTTTTCCATCACAATTTGTGCTAAATGCTAGACTACATGAGTGTAAGCAGCAACGACTGTTTCTGTGTACTGTATTTACATTTTACACGTTACCTCTGAGTTGCCAGTTTGCATCAGTTTATCAAGGTTCACATGGATTCTTTGGATCTCTGTGGCTCCCTCTTCTTTTTCTTTTGGCTAAGAAACATTCAACGTTTTAGAATATTCTACATGAGCATTTCATATAACCTAAATGCTTTAATATTTATTTTTTAGTGTTTTAGAATTCTAGATTATATTCCAATAATTTCTGCAGGATCATGTGACACTGAAGTAATGAAAATTCTGCTTTTTTTTAATAAATATAAAATATTTTATGTATAAATACATATATATGTTTTTATTGTCTTCTAAATCCAACAAATGATCAAATATAACATTATAAAAATGTAATAAGCCCAAACCAACCTGAATTGTAGTCTATCAGACAAATATAGTACATACTTGTTCATGGTGGTGGACGTCTGTGTCCTCATCCATGGTTTTCTGAGATTGGGATTGTACCTGGGCATTTTCTCTGCTCAAAGGCATGGAAATGAATGGTTTCTCAGACTTTATCTGTTTCTTTGTACTGCAAAGCCTGACAATAAAGAAATCTCTTACAAACAAAAATACCAAATAATATCAATAAGTAACTGTTTTGTACTTTATAGTGAAAAAATTAGCATAAAAAACATTGCACAGCAAATATCAAGATTGAAAAAAATGCTGCATATTTACCCAAGTCTTTTTCTAATTAAATGACCTCGAATCCAGCGCTGTATAATAAGTGTAGGGGAATAAACGGCCTGAATTCTGTTTATTTCAGAGATTATTTTATATGTCGCTTTCATCTCTATCTCAAATGAATCCTAAGGAAAAAGAAAACAATCAAAATATGTTGTTGCTTCTTTTTTACTTAGACAAAGCAGTAAACACAACAAAGAACACCTGGGGCCTGTTCCGTAAAAGAAGTTTACCAAATAAGCCAGGCTTATGGCAAATAGTCTGACTTATTTTAATACAAATTAACTGGCAATAAATCAGACTAACTGAAATAAGCCTGGGTTATACTCTAATCTTGGTTTATGGAACAGGCCCCAGGATAAATAATGAGCACTAACCGACTTAGTAAACCGATACAAGCTGACACAAAACTGTTGATTCATTGCTTTGAATTGAACAGGAAGAGACCAGTTTTGTATGATTTCCTCATCAGAGATAATAAAGTTGTCCAAGGCCTTCAGTGACCATATGTTATTGACCAGACAGTGCCTGTACCTCTTCTTTAAACTGAGCGGAGTATCATAGAGAGTTAGAGCAGTTAGTTTTAAACAGCCAGACAGGCCTTTAATATTTTCCCAGGTTGATATGTTGTTGTCGTGCAGATACAGAAGTTGCAATTCTTTCAGATTATGCCAACATGAAGCATCAGGGAGCTGAACAATCTGAGCAGAAAGATGACCGTTAGTGATTTGTTCTCCTTAAAGTGAATGAAATATTCAGGGCAGCAAATGAAATAAATCATACCTGATTTCCTTTCAGATCTAACTTCACCAAGCGAGTGCATTCCATCAGAGCTCCGATCCTAGTCAGAAAGTTGTCAGCTAAGATGCAAATTCGCAGTGCTCTGCAAGATCCAATCTGATCCAGACTCTTTAAAAGCAAACTGCTCAATCTGACCATCAAAATGTCCTTCAGATCTTTCTCACTCTCTGATGTCCAGTAGCCATGATCCAGTACCAGAGACTGAGAGCAGTTTACCAAATATGCCCAGCATCCCTCCAGCGAATCCATTTTTACATCTTTGTGAAATTCATCTCTTCCTTTTTTTTTTTTTTTTTAAGGAAACATTTTTTTCGTATCACAAAAAAATCAGCAGTTAATGACTATAGTACACATACTTAGATATATTTACATATTTCATAAACACTAAACTGTTCAAATTCTCAATCTGCTCTTTTGTTTGTTCTTACCATGGTTTTATGGCTGGCTCTCAACTGTTTTCTTTTGTTTGCCAACTGATTCCGAGATAAAAGTTGCTATGACAACATTGGTTGGAAATACAAAAAGCATCTCAAAACATTTTCTTGAAAACCACTCACAACACATTATAGATAAAACGAATACTGCTTTGTGTTGGGAGGTTAAAACAAATATGAATAATCAATACTGTTTAATGTAAATTATTAGATGGAGAGCTAACAATCCAATAGGCTGAGTATGAACGTCAGCGTTAGTTTGTCACGTGACTGGAACCCGGAAGTGTATGTGAACAAGTTATTGGACATATCCAAAAGTTGTTGTTTTTTTTAGAAAACGGCAAATAACGGATCATTGTCGCACATTTTCCCGATACATCTGTTATCAAAGTTTGTTGTGGTTAAGAAAAAGAAAAAATTGTTAAATGTTAGTGTAGTGATTTAGACAGAGGAGCATTTGACCGGTCTCATAATGGCAGAGCGCTTAAACATCCATCTGCAAAAATCCACCAGGGACAAACTTGACAAATTCCAACAAATGAGAGGTAACATTGTCGTGACATCTTTAAACTTCTATTTTCACAGCTGTTTAACTTCTTTTGAGGGGAAAAAGAAGCTGTTCCCGATCATTTTGACACCCCCTCGCTTCTGGAGGCGGGGTGTGGATCAATGTAAACACGACTCGCGCGCACGTAAAAGTCTGATAAATAAGGATTATTTATTGTATACATTTATACAACAGCAGCAGCAGTATGGTGTAATATTTATTTGCTTGCTACCTTTCCTTTGATACTTTTCCTGGCTTTGGAAAACTTGTATCTGACGTGAAGCTGAAGTTTCTACACGGTATCGTGATCCCGGAGCGCAGATGTTTCGAAATACTGCTTTGAAATGTGATTCAAAACACCCGTGTAATGTGTCTAACGCGATTCAAAGCATCGGAGCGCTTCAGAGGTGTTTAGAAACGTGCTATCTGCCGAAGCGGCGTTTGATTGACAGGGTCGGGAACAAATCACTCAATCGCACATCTGTCACAGCCCAACTCCACAAAGTATAAAAATTAAGTTAGAGTATCTTAATTTCGTGGGATTTTGCGATATTGTGACATTTGTAGTGTAATCTTACTCGATTTTATTTAGGCTAGGTTAAAAGTTATTATTAAAATATTCATATATAGGCTATGGACGTACATATACTGATACATTCATATAGGCATACATAAGTTATATAGTGACAGAGACCACAGCAAGTTAGAGATAGAATAGTTAGCCTAATGGAAAATTTCATACTGATAGATTTGTTCAAATACAAGGAATTTGTGTTTAGTGTCACAAGCTTCCAGTACACAGAAATGACGACACACAGATAATTACAAAATAAAATATGTGTGCTGTAGGTAAAGCATAATTTAAAAAGTAGGGTGATTATTGTAATTATATGAATAGTGCTTGACTAAGGATTCAAACCCTAGGTGACAGCATTTCAGTCGAGGACAGTAACCACTCCCCCAAATTACGGATGGTCTTACACTACATATGTTATAACTCGTTAATTCGTTTAATTGTGGAAGCTGTTTGAAAAATAGTTGAAAATAGCCACTAGGTGTCACCATAAAGACGTGTGTCAAAACGTTTCGAAGCCTCGACACATTTGCTTCGACTATTTCAGTGTAAATTTCAGTGTAACTCTGGGTCATTGATACAAGCTTCGTTATATACTTTCGCTGAACTTTGAAAGTCTCTCCGCGAACATACAGATGACTTGTGACTTGGAGATGTTGCTCCATTGCCTGGCCTCGGCTGAATGACAAACGAACCGGGGAGAAAAAATCCCAGATTGAGGTCTCCGCACAGCAAAAGTGGGTGTTTCTCAATTTCGGGTCGTTTTTAAACTGCTGGGTGTTTCTCAATCATGCAATCAAAATGCTTCAAAACCCCCCTGTCGTAACCCTACCCCTAAACCCACCCTCAGTATGATGTTAGCCAATCAGGTAATGTGTAAAACTCCCCTTACCTTGCTGCAGAGACCTATACTTGAAAAATCCCACGTCAAAGAAGGTGGTGTTTAGAACACAACCACCGATTGCTTAACCGCCACGGAGAAATGGTTGCTCAAAGGTGTTTAGGAGTCAAAACAAACTCTCCAAAAAGTTTGCTTTTGTAAGGCCAATTCGAACTGCCAAAAAGAACTTCATTTTGGTGTGTTTGAAATTATGCCATTTCAGTTCGTTCCTCGATTTCGTTTGAAGGATAAACATGTCCAAATAAACATGGTAATACTGGAGTACTTTTCACTGCTTTTTGCTGCTGAGATTATTCGCTGTGACATTGCTTGCTGCTCATGGGGATTTCTGTAACTGTAAGAAGAGTAACATTTATTTATTTCCCATCCACAGGTAAAGAAGTTCAGTCTGATGAATTCTGGGATCTTGTGGTCATTACTGCAGTGGATGAGGACCAGAGGTCTGCTTATGAAATTCAGATCACTGAGAAACTGGAGAGGAAAGAACTGCCTCTTGGTGTCAATTATCATGTGTTTGCAGATCCTCCAGGATGCAAGATTGGTGAGACATATAAAATAAAATAAACTTTAAAAATTAAATGTACATTTATAATAGTTGTTTCTACATCTGAACCTACAGGTAATGGTGGATCCACTTTACATTCACTGCAGTGTCTACATGATAAATATGGCACATCACTGTCCAGATTTAAAGTCATCCTTATTCATGCAGGTACTATATTAATCTATGTAATATTCATCAAACCTCATTCATGTGTTTTTCGTTTATTGTGAATTACAGCAATTATTTGAGAAGGAAATCTTGGATATATTAATTATACACTTTTGCTAAAATGTACTTATTTATTTATGCATTTGTTTTTTTGTACATATGCAGGAGGTTTCAGTCAACGTTTTCCCAGTGCCAGCGCCCTGGGTAAAATACTCACAGCTGTCCCCCTGGGAAACCCTTTATATCAAATGCTGGAGCTCAAACTTGCAATGTATGTGGATTTTCCCTCACACATGAAGCCGGGAATGCTTGTCACCTGTTCTGATGATATAGAGCTCTACAGTATTTCTGACCAAGAGAATGTGGTGTTTGATAAGTCAGGTTTTACTGCCTTAGCACATCCCTCCCCTCTCTCTATTGGTACCACTCATGGAGTTTTTGTTCTTGAACCAGCAGAGACGTCCAGAATTTGTGATATGGAGTACAGAACTTGCTCTCAATTTCTGCACAAACCAAGTATTGAAAAGATGTTAAAATGCAACGCCGTATGCAAGAAAGAAGGAGAGGAGTTTGTTTACACTGACAGCATTTACTATGTTGATTACGGGACTGCTTTGACCCTTCTGACCTTGTTCAGTGAAATAAAGCCTCTGACATGTGAAATTGATGCTTATGGAGACTTTCTTCAAGCCCTGGGGCGAAGAGCTACTGTGGATTACACAGAAAACACTGCCAACGTCACAAAGAAGGAAAACGGTCTCATTGAGATTCGCAGAAAGATTTTCCATCGCCTCAAAGGCACGGCACTCAACGTCATCCTGTTGAACAACTCCAAGTTTTATCATCTCGGCACCACAGAGGAATACTTGTTCCACTTCACCACTGACCCCTGTCTCAGAGCAGAACTCGGCCTGCTCTCAGCTGCCTTCAGTGTGTGCGACTTGGAGCCATCGGAGAAAACTACAGTTTGCGTGACGCACAGCATCCTACATCCCAGTGTGACCGTGTCCCAGGGCAGTGTTATAGAATACTCCAGACTGGAGGCTAGAGTTAAAGTCGGAAGTAGATCTATCATCAGCAGCTGCTGGATAGGCACAGATCTAACAGTGCCGAGTGACACCTTCATACACTCTTTGTCTGTAAACCTGGAAGGAAAAACAGGTTTTGTTACTGTTGTGTTTGGTGTTAAAGATGATCTGAAGAAAACTGTGTCCAGTCCTGCTGGTATGAAAGCACTGAGCTTGTTTAAAGTTAATCTGGAGGACTGTTTTGGGCTCTGGGGTTTGTTTCCCGAGAAGTTCAGGTTCTCAGGAGACACGTCTGCGTGTAGTTTGTGGAACGCCTGCATTTTCCCAGTGTGCTCCAATCTTAAGGATTCGCTTGTGATGTCACTGAGGATGCTAAAGGCATTGGATAGTGGAACCAATTTCTCACTACCAAAAGAAACAACCCTAACCTCTTTACAAGAGGCTCTGCAGAACAAGAACCTGGAGGAAATGCTGAAATTTAGGAAAGAACTTTATGATGACATTCTCAGGGTGAATTTCAGTCATGCTGTCTGACCATATGTGTTTAAATGATCAATAATATCATTGTATATACCGCTGAACTAAGCCTTGTAAGTACTGAGACAATGCCTTCAAAGTTGTTGTTACGCAATTGATTTCATATCAGCTATCAAACAGTTTTAAGCACACCTTATGTTACAAGGTATCAAATTTGTATGATCTTACGATTTTGTATGATTTCTGTGTCAGTTAAATTTAGGGATGGGTTTAGGTGTGGTCCTTCATAAACCTTAATTTTTTTTTTTTATTTCAAGGGAGGTCATACAAATAAGCAACCTTGTTAAAAATGTAAAAATTTGCAGTGAGATCAGGTTAAATCTTAACTTGCCTGTAACAAACACTACAGAAATACCAAGACAGTGCACTCGCATTGCTACGAATGGAAGAAAGTGCAACATGCAATAATAACATGGAATAAGTTAAGCCAATCTACATGTGTCGCTGGTATTTAAGCATAAGAAACAACTTTTATGGGACGTGTCAGTGTTTTTCAATTCAATATTTTTTTGAGGCATGGTTTTGTTTTTTTATTAAATATATGTTGGTTCAATTTAATTTTGTGTACTGTACATGCAGAGGTATTCCTTCGACTGTGTGACATTTATCCTACTTGGAGCATCTTTACAAAACACCAGTCACGGCTAGATGAAGTGCAAAGTGTATTACAGTTTAATTTACCCATTTTAAACTTTGTTGCTCAGGAAAAGTTTCTTCTATTTTTGTCGAAATGTATATAATTTGTTGTCATATTTTACATGTTACTTATGTTGCTTAAAAGTAACTTTTTTTCCAAATAATTAAAGAACTCTAACTGACCCTACATTTTGAATAGTATTTCCTTTATAAAACACAGAATCATCTGTTTTGGTCACATCCAAGTTCAGAGAGAGAAAGATATAAATATATAGACGAGTCTTGATGCAGCTGTTGTCTGAAGAGAGAAATCAACCGTGGCTTCACCCTGTAATAGGTACAGATCCTCAGAGAGGTCAGCTGTCATTGTTGTCACACGTTCCACACTGAGGCTGATGTATTTTTAGCAGGGGCTGTGATCCCTTATCGGACTCTTCTTTATTGTGCCAAAGCATTGTGTTACCACTGCATGAGACTTTCTCTCCAGCTAACCGTCTACAAAAGTTTAAACCTACCAATCTGATGGGGAACTATAAATCAAGACCCACTCAAACCTGTACAGGTAAGTTAAGTTACTTCAGTTGGCCCGCTTGATTTGTTCGGTTCATTCAGCTGAGGTTAACATAATTAGATTAAAGCTACAATATTTTCAGTCCTTCAATCCTTGTTGACATTTTCTGTCTTCACTGACAGTGAGTAATGGTTGTTCTGTATTTAAAATTGGATTACTCTGTCCATGTTGTGGTCTTGATTCAACGGTGTTTTGCTTTAGATGAGTGGAAAAAGAAAGTGAGTGAGTCATATGCTGTTATAATGGAGAGACTGGAGGAAGACTTGAAAATTAAGGAGGAGGAGTTCAAGGAACTCAAGCATGTTTTCAGGTGAGACTGATTGAAAATTAGCCTCTATTGTAATGCACTATTATTAGCGTTTACAAATGTGACTTAACGTGTGGACTTACGATCTTAACAACACAGGAAAGAATGATTGTGAAGATCTGTTTTATGTTTTTGATACAGCTCAGATGAAGCATTTAATAAAGTGAATCTGAATTATCGCACAGAGGGTGGACTGTCCCTGCTTCATCTCTGCTGCATATGTGGAGGTACAGCTAAAACGTGCTAAATGTTATCTACTATAATGCGATGATGTTATTTGAAACATTATAACTGAAACATTAAAACATTATAGGCAACAAAGCTCACATCAGGACCCTCATGCTGAAAGGTCTGCGTCCATCCAGACTTACCCGGAATGGATTCACTGCACTGCACCTGGCAGCATTCAAGGTCAGTCATGGATTAATAATCCCAAATGCTGTGTGCTAGAAATTCATCTGGTTAAAAATGCCAATGACGAATTAAGCGCCAACAACTATATTTAAGATGTGTTTAGTGGGTATTTTTTCTTCTTTGTAGGGTAATGCTGAACTGGTCACTGCGCTACTGCACGGTGGAGCAGATATCCAGCAGGTGGGGTACGGAGCCCTCACGGCCCTACATATAGCTACTGTGGCCGCCCATCTTGAGGTGCGTTTTAGAGCTAAAATTAGACTATGGGGTTTATACACAATCATTCAGAAAATCTAATGCACTTGGTTTTTCCTACTTTTCCTTCCAGGCTGTTGATATTCTTTTGCAACACGGCGCTTATGTCAATGTACAAGATGCGGTTTTCTTCACCCCTCTGCACATTGCAGCTTACTTTGGCCATGAGCAGGCCAGTGTTTACTTATTATCATAACAGCTATGTAAGGGCTCCGTAACAGCTTGATCATGATCTTTTTTCTCTTGTGGAACAGGTATGCAAGCTCCTGATGAAGTTTGAGGCTGATGTCAATGCAAGTGGAGAGGTGGGGGACAGGCCGCTTCACCTGGCCGCAGCTAAAGGCTATCTGGGCATTGTCAAACTGCTGATGGGGGATGGCAGCAAGACTGAAGGTGAGAGGTTTTTTTTGTGTGTCAGTGTCTTGATATTTAATAGATCTTGATCATGAACAATGATTATATGTCTTTAAAAGATTAGCTCACCCAGTATATATATATATATATATATATTTGCCAGTTTGTTTCTTTTTCTGAACAGATTTGGATAAAGTAGATCAGATGAAGTATATCATTTGTTAACCAATGGATCTTTTGCTGTGAATGGGTGCTGTCACAATAATCCACAAGTAATCTGATTAAACTACAGTTCATCATTTCATGTCTTGAGGGTATTAATACATTTCTAAAATAGAAATGCTAAATCATTCAGATGAAGAAACAAACTCATCTACATCTTAGTTAGCCTAGTTAGGTAAGTAAATTTTTAATATGCTTACATTTTTAGTTAAACTATTCTTTCCTATACAGTCAATGCTCAAGACAATGAGGACCATGTTCCCCTTCATTTCTGCTCTCGATTTGGACACCAAGAGGTCGTCCGTTTCCTTCTGCAGGGCACCTTTGACACCCAGCCACACTCTGTGAACATCTACGGTGACACACCTCTACACCTGTGAGTGCACCTGAGAAGTGAATCACACACAACACAAGGTGGCAGTTAAACTCAACAAATGGCTGAAGTGAATGAAATAATCTGGAATCTGGAGAGCAGTTATAATGATTGTGATTTGAGTCTCATATTCCCCATCAGAGCTTGCTACAATGGAAAGTTTGAAGTGGTGCAAGAGATTATTCAGTTGTCAGGCACAGAGAGTCTGTCTAAGGAGAACATTTTCAGCGAGACAGCTTTTCACAGGTAACTTTCCTTGACTTCTTCCATTTGTGACACTTTAATTATTTTATGGGCATAAACAGAAATATATATTCCTCCTAACAAAGGTCTACTGATACTCTGTAGTGCGTGCACCTATGGCAAGAACCTTGAAATGGTCAAGTATCTGCTCAGTCAGAATGTTGTGAGCATCAACCATCAGGGGCGAGATGGACACACAGGTATGATAATAGGGGTAATCTGGTTTACATCAAAATATTATGACAGGAGTAATGTTGATTGTCTGGTCGATATTTGAAACGTCAGGTCTGCATAGCGCCTGTTTCCATGGACACATCCGACTGGTCCAGTTTCTTTTGGACAACGGGGCAGATATGAATCTGGTGGCTTGCGACCCCAGCCGCTCAAGTGGAGAAAAGGAAGAACAGACATGCTTAATGTGGGCCTATGAGAAAGGTTTTTCTTTTTCTATCTATCTATCTATCTATCTATCTATCTATCTATCTATCTATCTATCTATCTATCTATCTATCTATCT
>JAUCNO010000241.1:418527-432707 GCA_032353835.1 Enteromius viviparus | reverse complement strand
AAAATGATGGACAGCCTCCTTAGCCAATAGTAGCTCGAACTGAGCATACCTGGGGAAAATGACAGGGAGGGAAAAAAGACAACAAGAAGGAGAAAGAGAAAAAAAAGACGTCCAAAAAGGCATATCTGCCGGGACGTAACACTCTATTTAACAAAACAAAATTGTAGTCAGTTTGAAACTTTGCGCCACCTGGCGGTAGTTTCATGAACGACTTTAACATGCGACTGTATTAAATTTAAATCCGAGGCCTCCCCACGGCGGTAATAGACGTTTTGGTTGTCCACCTACTGTATGCTCCCCAGTAAAGCGTGTTGATGTGGACGTCCTTTATAAAGATAAAATTGACCTGAGGATCTTTCCGGTTCATGCATATTTATAACCTTCAGCTGCACATTATGAAATGACGTCACCTGACCGAGGTTATATAAGCTAAACTTTGGCGTGCTTGACACACATGCTTCAACAATCGGTCGAACAAAGGGCACTCTCAAAAGCGTTTTCATGCACCATCACGTTCCCGCTTTTTCAGGGAACAGGGTTACATTCAAGTAACCCGAGACGTTCCCTTTCAAAAGCTACACTCGATGCTGCGTGAAAATGTAATTGGGAACGAGAATACCAACTCCGCTGCACTGAAAGTGTCAGGTGCCCTAGGGTTGTGTAGCGTGTGCGCAAAATAATCAAAGAGGTCTAGACCTGACTTGAGGACCTGTGAGCCCGGAGTAGCATGGACATCCAAAATATAAAATCTGACAAATGTGTGCAGAGAGGACCAACCTGCTGCATTTCACATACTTGCTGCAAGAGGACACCTCTCGCCAAAGCCATTGATGATGCAAGCCCCCTAGTTGAAACGGCCCTAACTCCTAAAGGTGAAGTCTGACCACGTGGCTACCTGTGGTCCGCCTACTCATACTGTATATGTTTCCTTCAAACTGCAAACCATCAAATTAATCCAAACAACTGAAAGCAATGGAGGACCCTTCACTTCAAAAAATTACTAAAAAGGGGTACCTTGAGCTTCAAAAAGTGATGCAAAGAGGTCTGGACCAAGCATCAAAATGTGAGGAGTTGGATTGAGACTGTGTTGGTTTAATACTCTGTTAACAAATATTTTTTTATAAATATATCTATTCTATATCTATTTTCTCAATTTCTATTCATGTTTGACATTCTAAACAATAATAACCTAATAGCTTGTTTCTTGGATATAAAATGCCCTTTTCATGATAATATAAAGCATGCGTGGGTTTGACCTTTATTATGTATGTTTTAATCAGGGTTGGGGTCAATTCAGGAATGAACAAGGAAATGTAATTGGAATTAAACAACAATTAAAGGAAACAGAATTGGAATTAATTCAATTATTAATTCATAATGTACTGTTCTCATTTTTATTTACTTGCATTTGATCTTTTTGAACTCTTTCTTACATTGCTTGATATTTGTTAATCATCATAAATAAAGTTCAAATGTATGTCTTTAAATGCAATGACAAATGAATGCTCAGCAATAAACAGAATTCAGTGGAATTCTTTCTGAATTGAATTCCACGTCCTGTAATTCCAATTCTGTTTCCTTTAATTGTTATTTAATTCCAATTCCATTTCCTTCTTTGAATTGAAATTGTTGAGTTCATTCCTGAATTGACCCCGACCCTGTTAAACATATTTATATATTATATCAATTATATAAATATATACATGGGAATAAATGTAAATATTTTCGAAATATATGCTGCATGAGTGTGTATTTAAATGTATAACTCAAATTTAATATGCGATTAAATTCATCGCAGTTAAAAAGATAATAATTTTATAGGCACTGTATTATCAATATCAGTGTTTGCAAAACAGCATTATATAATATTCTGCAGTTAATGAAAGTGATGGCATTGACAATATACGCAAAATGAGTAATTAGTGTTCTTTCCTGCATTTATTCCTCTATTCAATTTTGATTGATCTTTTCTTTCTTTCTTTCTTTCTTTAAACATATATAGCAATTTTCTTTACAAAAAATAAGGCAAGCACTAAGTGTCATGAAAACAGCGACATTTCTTTGATGCAGCGTTTCATTTACGGCAAATCTAAGTTAAAACACTATTCGTTTGCTGCCTTGCAAGCACTGCTATTTCCTTGAGGAAAGAAATTGTTATTCTTGTTTTTCTTTATGATACCATGCTTTATTCTAATGATGCACAGTTTTAATGTTTGATTTTTATCCTGAAACCTTGTGCAGATGTGATCGCAGCGCACAGAGCTGGGTACAAAATGCTTTTTTTCTGCCTTGTTTAAATTTTGACGTTCTTTCATAAAGCTAAAACGTAAGCTGTTAAATGTAAGGCATTTCCGTGTGTATTTCTCCCTGTGAAAACTAACAGTTTCTAACAGTCTTTCATCTATCAGGAACATTACAGCGATGCACACTACATTAAATCAAAGCAGTTTTTGCACATATAATCGCTCAGAGACAGCCCAGCATGATTTCTTTGGCCTTAAAAAAAAGACTTGACCAAACTAAGATATGCCAGCATTATGCCAACTAATAAACAGACCAAAGATGTTTTTTGTTAGTGCTTGATCGCTGTGTTTGCTCGTAAGAAACCGCAGCTATACAACTGTCAGAAAAGACAAATGACTGCACATGGATCTAACATGAACAAACTCCAAACAAACGCCTCACTTCTATTCTCAGATTTCCCATTACATTAAGAGTATGGATTGTTTTGCTCCATTAAACAATTAGATAGTAATATTATTCTCTGATTGAATTGTCTCGTCTTCTCAGAAAATGTTTCCAGAGACTTCACATACCAGACGGGGTCCTCTGCTGCACATTTCCCACCACGAGCCCGAAATAACAGAGGCCCGCTGGATTTTAGTCCTTAGCATTAGTCTGTATATATGGGTTATTGAAGTCGAATTCCCACACAAAATGTTAAAAGCTGTTGTTTCATGAAGTATCGTGTTTTTCAGCTTTTCTCCAGGACTATCTGTGGTGGTTTCTGATGCGAGCACCTTCACAGATTACGTTTTTGTGTTGTAGTTGTTCTTAATGTTTTTGCATTACCTCCTCTAGGCATTTCAAGGCGGTCCGTAACAGTTTTATTTACTAATCACAGTTTGACTCCCTAGAACGCCAGAGCCCTCATGTCACCCTCAGGCTGCTGAATGCTGTTTTTGACTGGAAGTGATTTTCTTATTTGGTCTTGTTTGGTTGCAACAGTGAAATGTTCATGATGTTCTTTGGCCGACGGTGTCTCAGAGAACAGGATTTGTCTTGGAATTAGGTGTACTGCAAACTCTGAAATCTGTCCAGATTGTACTGGCTGAGCAATCTAGAAATGATTTGGCCTGTGGATGGATGTCGCCTTTTTTTTGCATTAGTTTTAACCTACCTCATCTATCTATCTGTAATAAATAAATATAATTATAATAATAACAACCTAAAATTCTGTTTGTGGGTACAAACTAATGAAACACTGCATTATCTGCAGGTGATTTTGATGTAAACATGTCCAGAATCGATGTTCAACACAAATTCAAATATGCCCTAAATTATAACATATCATTTCCATGAAGAAATTGAAACCAATTTTATGGGCCATTAGGGTTTTCTTGTATTATAGTATTATTTTCAGGACAATTAAGCACATTTGCCTATCAAAATTATTATTACTGTAATGCATTCAGAAATGATTAGTATTTTTTCTTTGCAATTTTCATTATTTTCTAAAGGTGAATCTCATTAGGCTGTCATTACTGTAATACAATATTTTTATCATAATATTTCTTTATTAAATCGGTGTAAAGGCAGTACAACAAATACTATCTATATGTTTGTATTACGGGCAAGTAAAATTACAACAGCATTACTTATAATGTGAAATAAATATTCAAATGAAAACGGTAATGGTCTTACAAACTAATAGAATGCAAATTCCATTATTTCTTCTTTATTTTGTTTTCCTTGTTCTGGGCAGGTTGCATCAGATTCATTTGTATGAACAACATATGAGCTCAACAGAGCTAGTGACTTACAAAATATAAATAAATATTTCTTAGTGTCTCATTGTGGCGAGAGAACGGACACCATTAGTAGATTGATCATAATGACACAAGAAAGAAATGTAGCTTTAGATTGTCGGAAATGTTCATGGTTTGGATTATTTAACATGATGCTGAAGATGGCCTTCATGAGATAAAACTCCTGAAGACTGTCAAGATTCTGTTTATATGTACTGTATGTCTGCATTTTGTCTGTCTGTCTGTCTATTTATCTCACTTTATCGTTATCTGGTGCTATAGAGAGATTTGGAAGGACAGTGTATTGGCCCGCGCAAAACTACGATGATAAATGTTTTTTTAATGAAGAGAAACTTAAAAATAGTGCCTTAATAGGAACACAGAAAAAAATGAATTGTAAAGAAATCAGCAATCAGCAGTCAGGTACATTTGGAATGACATGAGGGCACGTTTTCATCAGAAAAACATGACAGACACATGATTTTCAAGAGTAAAAAGCACCCACTCCCGCTGCCACACTGATCTTAAAAAGTAAGAAAATATTTTACAAACTTTATATGATGAAAATTGAAACCGCATGCCACCATACCGAACTATTCAAATGTTCGTACAATGCCCAGAAGGGCTGACAAGAACTCTGTGCTTGGAGAGGAACTGTAGAGTTGAGGAACAGCTTTATTTTTCTGGTTTTGAGTTTCCCTCCAGCACAACTTACCATCTGTCCACCTGGAATTCAGATTTCCCTGGTCGATGTCCCCGAGTTCTTATGAAAATCTATACGCCGGCCGCTATCTAAAATTCAGCCCGTGTATTTCCCCGCAGCTTTCCCTCGACAAGAGCAGATTGATTCGCCTTCAATGCCACATACGCTGTCCTTTTGTACTGTGACAGAACCCCCTTTAACCTGGCTCTCTTTCATGTGTTGAAGGTGTTTAACTGCGATCTCTTCCTCCTCTGACAGCTGTAGCTCTGTGCATAATGCCCGTAACCTCATGACATGTTAACTGCATGTGATCATGGACATGATGGTTAATTCATTTTAATCTCTTTTTCCCCCTGCACTCCTTTCATTCTCTCTTCCAACGCTTAAAATAGAAGTGGAGCAAAAAGGTAAATCACCGACACAATCAGCTCCTTGTTTTTCTTTCTTTAATATATATATTTATTTATTTTATTTTGTGGTTGTAAAACCTTCCTGTGCCCACTCTTGCTGTTCCGATAGCAGGCAGTAGCAGAAAGGGTCTTGTATTTTAGTAAAGGTCAGTGCACGAGCAGCAATCGGAGGAAAGCTTTAAAAGAAAGCGATAAAGTTAAATGTTAGCGGTAATGCCCCATTTTCCCCTCCTCTTCCTGTCCTCCACACTCTTTTATTGCCTGTTCGAACCTCAGCCCCACACTACACTCCCAGCATGCTTTGGTAAGAGGGTTTCTATAGGCTTACACTACCTCTACTGATTCTGGCTTTCCCTTCTTCTAATTTTCTGTCTTTCTTTCTGTCTTTCTCACTCTCTCACTTTCTACATGTTTGACGATCATGTCTTTGTTAAGAAGAAAGGAAATGCTTTATGCTGTAAAATGATTGCAACATTAGGCCCGTAGGAAAGACGTAAAAAAAACTGTGGACAAACTTGTCTCAGGACACAGACTGCCTGTATGCTGCTCTTCTCTTCAAGCCTTATTTAGTTGTCTGCTTTTATTTGCAGGGCAGATTTGTCGTATTCCTTCCTTTTTTCCTTTGTGTTTGGTTGTGGTTTGATTTTTTTCCATCACTCCCCTTCAGTATGTCCAAGCGGCAGTGAGCCAAATCTGTTTGCTTACGGACACATAAAAACTGTTTTTGCTTCCGTTTTAAGCTTCAATAACCTTCAGATGCAGATCTACGCACCTTTTACTGCTTGTGAATGTGGGTAGCTGTTAGACTTCTTAGTGTGTGTTTCTGTCTTCACCAACTACCCAGTTATCAGAGTGATGTAGAGTCAGACGGCACTTTGCCCTCTGCTTTCAACTAGCGCGAGCTGCGTTCGCTTACGTTTGACTGTTCTCTGCTCTGTTCTTCTCATCACTAGTATTTGTTTGTCCCGGAACTCTGAAAGCTGTTGGAGATCCGTCGTTTCTGTACGAGGCTGAGCAACAAGCTGGGTCGTGGTGCAAAGACCCTCTCCAGGCAGGGGACAAGGTTTATTTCATGCCATGGACCCCTTACAGAACAGACACGCTCATCGAGTACAACTCGCTTGACGACTTTCAAAACTCTCGACAGACCACAACGTACAAACTCCCCCACCGGGTCGATGGCACAGGATTTGTGGTGTACGACGGGGCAGTGTTTTTCAACAAGGAAAGGACACGTAACATTGTCAAATTTGACCTTCGAACCAGAATCAAAAGTGGGGAGGCAATTATAAATAACGCCAACTATCATGACACCTCACCGTACAAGTGGGGTGGGAAAACTGACATCGACTTGGCGGTTGATGAAAACGGCCTCTGGGTGATCTACGCCACCGAGCAGAACAACGGCATGATGGTGATCAGTCAGCTCAACCCCTACACTCTTCGCTTCGAGGCCACTTGGGAGACCACCTACGACAAGCGGTCGGCCTCCAATGCTTTCATGATCTGCGGGGTTCTGTATGTGGTCAGATCCACGTACGAAGACAACGAGAGCGAAGTCAGTAAGAGCCTCATCGACTACATGTACAACACCAAACTGAACCGAGGCGAATACGTCGACATCCACTTTCCCAACCAGTACCAGTACATCGCTGCTGTGGAATACAACCCGCGAGACAACCAGCTGTACGTGTGGAATAACTTCTACATCCTGCGGTACAATCTGGTGTTTGGTCCACCTGATCCAGCTCATGGTAAGCCTCGAATCTCCAATCTGTCTAGCCACACACACACACACACAGAGTCCCTCTGGATATCTGTTTAAGTGGTCGCGAGATTTCAGCCACTGAGTTGGTATTCCCCTGGCTCCCGAGTCTGTGTGTCAAATGTCACGGATGACTGATTTTTAATTTCAGATTTAATATGTGCTTGATGTATTCCGGAAACCTTTCTCGAGTGCAAGCAACATCTTAGAGTGGAGTGGTGGGTCTCGGCAGTAAACAACATCATAGGCGTTGTTAGCATATAATAAGAGATGCATCCCCTGAGGTTTCAAAATGACAGAGCCATTCCTCCCCAGCGTTTAGACTCTTGAGGCTAAACTCCCTCCCACTGCCCCACTGAGAAAGACACCGCTTTCCTTATAGCTAGAGGGTTACCTGTCTGGACAGGTACGTAGGCAGCCTTGCGGTAGATCACCCCCAAAAGAGTAGCTCTCAAGCACCAAACAAACAACTCACACTCGTGCTCGAAAGGCCTCTCAATGTGTCTGTGCTGAGAGACGGCTCTCCGCTGAAACCAGATCAGCCCCGAAGGTCACGTCAGCATAGCCCGTTTTTAATTTAGCTGTCAAGAGCAAGGACAGGATGGCCATACTATGTGTCAGATCATCTTTACATTGAAAAAATAATAACCGTAATTACCATAATCCCAGCTCAGCCTAGCAGCTGAGACTCTTGCATTACTCCAAAAAGACTTGGCTAAATGTAGAGGTCAAACAACTTTACGCAGATTAGCGGGGCTTAGAAATTTGAAAATATTAGTGTCTTTTTTCTGCGGAGACCCAGCAGTGTCTACCTTACTGATGAATCTCTTCATGTGCAGATATTGAGCAGAGTAACTGTACCCAGGGCCGTCATGAAACTGTACCCCAAATGACTGCACTTTGGATAAAGTTGTTTTGGATAAAAGCATCCGCTAAATGACAAGATAGTAGTTTGTAATTATTTGTGGCCTGCTTACAGCAGTCAAAAGCACGTCAAAGGCTACCTAATAACCAACATTGGTGTTTCTGATCTGTAACCAGCCAAATTAAAGGCAGTGTCGCATGTATCCTTCACAGAATGCAATCTCAGAATACACTGTTAAAAAGCTGCCTGTGTATATAAAGATATACGTGTGTGTGTCCAAGATAATGTGTAAATTAAATGTAAAATTATTATTATTATTATTATTATTAATTTACCATATGCAAACAACCTAAGAAAAATATGGGTGGGGGGCATAATTTTTTCACAGAAGATTTTCATCTGATTTTAAATAAAGCATTGCATTTGGGATAAAAGGAAATGTCCAAAAAATAGATAATGTCCTGGCAAAAAATTACCAGTACCTTTTTCCATTTGTCAGCATGTGTATTTCATTAATTGTTGAGAAGCATATGTAACATGTTAATTCCTTACCATATTGAAACCGATTATAATTTGTGTCATCTGTGAATGAGGAAAGTTATTTTTCGCTCCCCGCAAATCATTCACTTGAGGTTCTGGTGAGGATCCATTTCTCATAAGATGCTGCTTTAAAAGGTGCCTATGTAGACTGCAAAGCAGTTCAATAGCTTTTGGAACAGAGCCAAAACACCTCTCCGAAGGCTGTGTATGACATTCATAATCACATTACTATCGGCACTACTTATTATATCAGACTTATTTTAGAGCTCAGGATAAAATCATCTGAGTCATTCCTACCCTGTGCTAGCAGCTTTCCTTTAGCCTGAAGCGATTACTGCCACTGAATTAAAACCATTGAGCAAATTCATCCCTGCACAAGCAAGCAATTAAGTAAGAAATATCAACTCAATATCACTTCAGATGCAAAGTATTAGGGCTCAGATCTAAAATTCATTGAACGTTTCTCTGGGGTGTTACCTCGGAGGGTTCAAATCTTTCATTAAGGAAATGTTATCACATTGTTACCAAAATGTATCCACTTGTGGTTCACACTTGGACGATGTGGCTGATTGAATGTGCCCGTGTATGTTCTGCCTCTCTTTTAGCCGCCTGTAAAGGAAGTAATTAGCTCTACAATCAGTGCTGATGAAGGACAAAAACATGCTAATTTCACTAGCATTAGCTCCTGTGCAGTGCATGAGTTGAACGATACCCCCATCCCCACTTGAGTCTAATCTGCCATCATTTGTATACTGATGTGTTTTCTCTATTTTAGATGTGGTGATTATCTCATCATCTCAATAATCAGCTCACTCACACAGCCGTCAGAGTTCTGCTCCGCAGAGTTGATGTTTGCGCCACTTTACTTTGATAGCTTTGAAATTACCTTGATTTTGAGACACTGCCACAACGAACCACTAGAGTATGTACGATATGATAAGCCCCTGCCTGCCTTTATGGGAAGAAATCCCTCCCCTTTAAGTCAGAGGGTAACAAAAACGGATCCTCTTTAGGGATGGAGCGATTGCCGGATTAATTGTTAGGCTATTCGTGCAAATCACATGGCCTGCAGTCATATTGTCTTTATGTGCTGTATTGTGGCATGAGTTGATACTTATGACTGAAAAAGTAAAAATAAAAAAAGTCAGATTGTTTCACAATAGTCAAACTTTATTTAATGGTTACAACTAATAGTTGCGCATTACTATGCATATTACTAGAATATTAGCCATTTATTAATATATATTCTACATGACACTGTTCTACATCCCTAATCATAACCAATACCTAAACTTAAAAACTACCTTACTAACTATTAATAAACAGTAAATTTAAAATTTACAGAGAGAAAAGTCGTAGTCGAAAGTGTTACCCTGCAGTGGGTCAGTGTGGCTCTTAGTTTTGCTCAGTCTGGGTGTAAATGTGGAGGTTTGCTTGTTTTTTACGACCCATAGCCCTCAACTACAAAGTGGCCTGTGGTTCTCTGGTCCTTTAAATTCTGACTGTCTGGAGACATTGAAAAAACATCAAAGACATAAACATTCCTGAAACTGGTTTAACAAATTCAGCAAAATTTGAAATTTTTATTGAAAATAAAATTTTCAACAAAAATTCATCAAAAGGAGGAATTTTAACCTTAAGAAAATAAAAAAAGGAATCAAACTAAATATGTTTTTATATATTTTTTTATATGTTTTTTATATGTTTATATATATGAATTTTAAAACCTGATTCAGTGTTTAATACATAAACAAAAATACCTATATAAATTATAGCAGGATGGTTACTAGCTAGTTTAATATTTATTTACTACTTTGTGTTACTTTTGTTAACATTTATAGGCCTGTCAGTACAGATACCCACTAAAATGACAGACATTTCATGTTTTGTTGCAAGTAAGAATGCATTTGAGATTAATTTTACTTTCAAAACGCTATTTAATACCAGTTATACACAAAACACAAGGTACTGTATTAGTGGACTGTAAACCACACCTAAATTCTTGCTTGTTTGCTGGTTTGATAGATTGTTCCTTCATGTGGAATGCTGGCACAACATATTAGGATGACATCTCATAAAGATCCTAAATAGCATCATATGCGCCGTTTGCTGAAAGAAAAAATGATTAAAACCAGCAGCATATTGATACTGAAATCATCTTTCATAATGGGGAATCATCTTGATGTGGAGGAGACAGACAGCATTTATATTTGCCATCTGAATCGGGGTGGAAAACACACATTACGCTGCTTGCCACTTAATCGCATTTTTGCTCATCATTAATGGAATTAGTTTGACACTGATTGTGATAATTGCCATGTGATATTACACTGCTGATGGTTAGCGAAATTTATGCAGAGCCTCCTCTCCTCCTGCCTGAAAAAAAAATACTGTTTTGTGTTCAGAAGACCGCTAATGGATTTGGCTTTATTTTAGTCTCGCTTCTACTGCCACTTGGAGAGATTGCTCAGTGGCCTCTATTTTTGTTAAGGACCTCCCTTGAATTAAGAAATTATTACAATTGCTAATGCTGCTACATAATTATTAGATGCAAATTTTCACCTTTGATGCGAGTTTCACCTTCTCCCTTTGCTCAGAAGTCTCATTCTCTTTGTGACATTTTTAGCCCTTTCACCAGTCCAACCATTTATTCTTTGTAACCAGTCCACCAACATTTAGCCCCTCCCTAGAAAATGGAATTTAACCCTTCCTACAGTCTTCTCAATTGGAAGGACGCATCCTCAGTTGGCTGTTTCCTTCTACTTCTCAGCATGGCAAAAACCTTGTTAAAAAAAAATAATAATAATGTTCCTATTTCCTTCTGAAAGGAACCTACTTTCAAAACTCAAAAAAATAAAAATATCATGTATTTTGCTTCAGATTTATGGGTCTCAAACTCTCAGTAGTTCCCATGATACTAAGAAACTTGTCTCAAGCACATATTTCCAATGAGCCCATCCAAGCTATGCAGGAGCTAAATAAAATGGCTTAATAAAATGCAAAGCTTCGAAATTAATCATTATTAAAGCGATGTAAAAACAAACTGGATTTTCTCCATCATGCTAGAACTACTTAGGTGCTTATCGCTACGGTTTCATTTTAATAATTTAGTTTGAAATTGTTCTCTGTTGCGAAGGTAATATTTCTTAATTTTTTGACACTGAACTGAAGGTTTCTTTAAGCGTAATGCCAGTCAGACACATTTTCATTACAGCACTACAGACGTACTTATCTTAAGAGAGACTTCTTTTGTTACAACACAGAGAAAATTAATACTTCTGCCCATAAATCAGGTTTCTAAAGCCTCCTGAAATAAAAAAAAGACACCTAGGTGCTATGAGACAGCTGAGAAAGTATCATTTACCGCCTGCATGTTTAGTTTTGGCAAAATTGACACCACACCAAATTATACATAAAGCACAAAGGACAATAGTGTCAGAGTTTGAGAACCCGTCTTTCACAAAGGTTCCATGGTATTAGGATGATGGATACATCTATAACATGTATTGTTGTGTTTATATTACTGTTATGGTTTTCTGGCCAAATTCTATTATTTTGAAGTGTCATAAAACCATGCAAATACCACTGTACATAAATATGTTTTGTCATTCAATACCATGGAATAAGAAAAGTACTTTGCAACAAAGCATTTATTTTCTGCAGAGATAGACAAAGTATACAAATCAAGTATTAGAGTAAAAGTACAGATACATACTGTCATGGCGAGAACTCGCTGTTGTTGTGACACGCCGGCAAGGAGCAGCGGACACAGAGTTAGATATACTACTTTTTAATAATTTTAAGACAAAGGCAGACGAGGCAACAACTCAAACAATAAAACAACGTGATGCACGACAAGACTTTAACCAACGATGATCTGAACTCAAAAGACAACGGATTAAATACACAGAAACTAAAAGACAAAAGTGAGGGCAGCTGAGAGAAACAGGTGAGACAAATGAAGTAATCAAAACATAATGAGGGTGAAACCAAATAATACCAAGAACAGGGGGGAGAACGGGACCAGACAGACATGGAACATGACACATACTATAAAATATTACTCCAGTAAAAGTAAAAGTACTCCATTTTCAATTTTACTCGAGTGAAAGTACAAAAAAGTACTAGTTTTTTTGTAAAAAAACAAATGATTATGCTTAATTTTATATAGCACAGACTTAGACTATTGTTTTGCAGAACATCACAAGCGTTATTTATGACATGAGAATAAGTTGGGAAAAACATTTGAAGGAAAATATAATTTCTTCTCAAACCTGTGTCTGTGTTGTAAACACTCCTGGCCAAATGCCCCCAGAGGGCATTACTTCCCACTTTGATAATTACTGTAGTTACCTGAATATCAAATCCTTTCTTTTTCCCTTCAGATGTAATATATCAAAAATATTTGGACATTATCTAAAAATGACTATAACTTAGCACCAGCAAGCTTGGTACCTAAACAATTAGCATCAGGTAATAATATTTAGATTATTAACATTTATATCTGTCTACTCGGCTAGTTGATCCAAGCAGGTATATTGTTGATAATCAATGTAAACAATATAAAAACAGACATAGGCCTAAATGCTAACATTGCAGCAGCAGGGAATATGAATGTTTTTTATGTGTCTGCATTCATCTTAATGGGCTTAAATAGATCACCCTTTATTGCAGTGTAACAAACTGACAATTGTTACCTGAATATGATTTTCAGTTAAAGTTAGTGACTTATTTTATGCATCATCAGTTGTGTGCGCCAGTTGTTCAGTTCACTGGAGACTCGCTCTGAACGGATCGTTTGAATCAGTGAGCTGTCGAATAGAGAACAGCTGCAATTGGATCGTTTCAATTCAGTTATACAGTTATATACACAATTTCCCCCTTTGGAATGGACACTGAATTTTCATTTTTGTCTATATACAATATATATATATATATATATATAAATATATGTGTGTGTGTGCTTATGTGCATATTATACCGCTAGAATGACTTTCCTTTTTTGGCTGACACAACGTAAGCATGTGGCATTTGAATAACATTACCCAATAGACAAATAGTTTCTTGACGCATTATTTTTAGGCTACAGTTATAGTAAAATGGTTTGCTAATGTAGTTTCCTGTTGACTTTAACAGGCTTCTCTCATCTACGTTTTAATTCTGGAACATTGAGCTGAAGCTTGTTTTACAGCCATCATGACAAACAACCAGAATAATAGCACACCAGTCATGCAGACCGTGTCAAAACTCACACACATGGGTGAAAACCGTAAAGATCGGGGGCTGCAGGTAAAGGCGTTGCAGCTGTTTTTGCTCAGTTTTTATCTGAACCAGAGCTCTGGCAGTTGACACTAATTCACAGTAGGTCACATCTAACCTCAAAAGAAAGCCTTTTTCTTTTACTCGATCGGTCTTTTCCACCTCACAAACATACTTGGAGCTGCTCTCACACTCATACTGCGCTAAAATCTCAGACACTTCTATGGACCATCGGTGGGTTTCTTGGCTGCACGCTGTCATTCACACAATCAGGTGAAAGCAGCAGGTGAAGTTCAGAGAGTTTATCCATATTTGTGGTTGGAGATATGAAGTCAGGTACAGGATGAACCTGTGCAAACTGCAAAGACGTTGGAGTTATCTGGGACGCAAACCCCTTCACGTATGAATCTCCTTCTGGTTATCATTATGTAACTAACTTCCTAGCTATGAAAAACGTAATTACGTTTTGGAAATAAGACATGCATATGTTCCTGTGTAAAGTGTGGCCTGCAATATTTTCTCAGTTTATACTGATTTATACTACGGGGCCGTTGAATGCTTGAATCTGATTGGCTGACGAACGTTCTGAGGTGTGCAATTATTTTCAAGG
>JAUCNO010000241.1:395346-417371 GCA_032353835.1 Enteromius viviparus | reverse complement strand
AGGTGTGGCAACCGTAGTATAAGCGGAATAATTGACTCCGGACCGTTAAATTATTAGAAAAATAATGCACACCCGAGTGTGCATTATTTTTCTAATAATTCAACGGCCCGTCGTCAATTATTCCTTACATATGTACCATATTTTTCTTGCCTGAGGAATTATGTAAGTTATATATTAAGATTATGAAATATAGACACAAGAACAAAGAAACTGAGGGTGAGAGAAAATATATGTTCAAGAACTGTGCAATTCAGCTCTTTAATAAGCTCCTGAGAAATAGACCTTGAGATCTTGTATATATAAGATATATTTAAGATCTTTTTTTTTTTACTTTGTAATTATTCTCTTTTTTTTAAGCATTATACAAGCTTGATAAGAACCAGTGCCCAAAACAGGACATAATTTGTGCAGCAACTAATTTTGCCAATTATTCTTTTTAGCACCACCTATCTCAGAAGCATCCACAACACCCAAGTTACTAAAACCAACCACAACTACAACAACCACTGCTCAACCGAGAGGTCAGTTGACTACAGTTACCACTACAGGGACCAGAGCTGTTAATAAGACACCCAAATCACCAGCTGTACTTCCCCAAACCACCACGCCTCCCTCGCTGGAGTCTTTCCCTCCGCCGGAGCGCTTCTGCGAGAGCGTAGAGCTCAGGGACATTCTGTGGCCGCAGACGCAGAGGGGCATGCTGGTGGAACGACCCTGCCCCAAAGGAACCCGAGGTGGGTGCATGTACCTGTTGAAGTGTAACACACTGCACTTTTCCACTCGGGACTCTTTGAATTGCTATCAGTCACACACTAGCTGATATGCATTTGGCCTCTAGGCGAAGAGAAATGTGTCTATTCTCTTAGGATCGGACATTTGAATAAAGCAATAAAGCCTTGAGAGGCCATGCGTTGCAGTGATTTTACATTTAGCTTTAATCTTGTTAGCGAAGATGTTTACTTCTACGAATAAATTATTTGTTAATAATAATTAACATGTATTTATGCCAATGTATTGGCAAGTCGTCTTGCTTTTGTACTACACATCTTAAAAATCTTTATTGATGCTTTATTGCAATAACAAATATTGGTTAAACTTTATTGTAATATATTTATGAACCGATTAATTGTATTAATATTTATTTTCTTTTTTTACCTCAAGTTAGATGCCATTTGATTTCAAAACCAGTATCATAACTTGTTATCATTTGAATTTCCATTTTGTCATAATGATAAAGTAAAACAAGTGCTAAATTCTGATTTTGCATTGGATGTGCTTTAAAATTAATTTATTACAATCTTAATTTAAGTGAAGACTTTTGAAAGTCTGACAGTAATCAGTGTTGAGTAAGATTTTAAGGTTAACCGGCTTGCCTTATTATTTATACATGATTAACAGATCAAAAAAATTTTAATAGTATTGAAATTTAATCAATTATATTAAGAAAGTAATTAAAATAGTTATTACTACTTATTACATTTTAGGATAGGATAATTGGATATACAACCTGTGCCATATTTATTTATAAAAGACTGCACATACTAATCTGGCTAATAATAATGATGATGAAGATGATGTTGTCTTTATTTAAACAGGCACTGCCTCCTACCTGTGTGTTCTCTCCACTGGGACTTGGAACCCAAAAGGCCCAGATCTGAGCAACTGCACATCCCACTGGGTGAATCAAGTCGCACAAAAGGTTTGTAGTTCCAGAGTATATCTGTCCTTGCTGAACAAGGAGCAAAAAAAAGTGACAGTCTTTAGAGCTTAAAGTCATAAAAATAAAATACTCTCCTGTGCCATATTTTGGAGCTCATTCTTTCTGTTATCACTTGTTAAGATGAAGACACACAGCCTTCAAACATTCAACAGGGATTTTGCAGATTGATCTGTGTGTGCACTTTTGCGTTAATGCGAGATGCCTTCTGTAAATAGAATGGATGTGCACAATGGGACACCAAACGTCCTACCATACAGCCACAAAAATGAACTAAAAGAGCAGAAATGCTTCAGACATTCAAACCCAGGAAGTGTTTCCAAATGCTCTTCCAAAGTGTTACCAGTTTCTAATGATAGCTGTAATTGCTCGCGGGGGCTGTTGCTGACTCAGCGTGATGATGTCATAATGGGAGTCAGGAGCCTCGTAGATACAAAATGATATTTTTCAGAGCCATGCTGTGAGGTTAATTTGTGCAATCTTTCAGATCCGGAGCGGGGAAAACGCAGCCAACCTGGCGAACGAGCTGGCCAAACATACCAAAGGAGCCATCTTTGCTGGTGACATTAGCTCTACCATGAGGCTCATGGAGCAGCTGGTGGATATTCTAGACGCTCAGTTACAGGAACTGCGACCCAGCGAGAAAGACTCCACCGGCCGCAGCTTCAATAAGGTATTAACAGGATTTCATTTTCAACATGATTTTTTAATAAGCAGCAGCATGCCGTGGACATTTCAGAATCCATTTGCTTAAAGGACACTTGCTTCAAAAAAGACGGCATCAAACTCATTGTGTTACACCCCATTGTGCTTTTAGAGAATTGAAAAAAGTATAAAGCACAGGCTAAAGTGAATTACTCAGTGGGTTTCAATGGAAAAAACAGTATGTCTGATCAGAACTCGTGTTTCTAGATGCACAGGGAGATGAGTATGCCCAAGATGCTTGGATGATATACATTGTCTGGTCCGCATCAGTACATGCATTTTCGGGTAATATTGTGTAATAGTTGAGGACTTTTAGTTGCATGATAGTGCATGGTTGAAGCTGCCACAACAGCTTTTAAATGCATGAATGCAATTGTGTGACAAAGTTGACACGAAGGAAAGATTAAGAAATAATGAATCTCTAGGAAATGAATTTAAATTAAAAAATAAGTGGTATGTGACAAAAGGGCTGGTGGTATCACAACAGCATAATAATATGTCCCAGTACTAGCGCACTGTCTGGCACACTCATACTCTCATATCACCAGAATAGTACATATTTTACTGCATTTTACAAGTATGCAAATTACAGTGCAGACACTTTCTGAAAATAGGTCACAAGGAGAAGAATGAAGCCAGTTATCAGTCTACAAAAACGATTAGCTGCTTTTATGCAAAACTTATGCATTGCATTTAAAATACATATGAGAGACTGCTTTATGTGCTTAGCATCATATTTGGATACAACTGGATACAATGTTATGTAATGGTCACTTCAACTATTAGAAATCTTGGGGGCATACATTTATCAAACATGAGCTATAGAGATATGTGGCTCTATTCAGCATGTTCTAAGGCTACTGGGACTGGATATTAATTGTTAAACACATAGTTCAACCCATATTTTAAATGCGTGCTTCACATACAAGAACTTCATAAGTTCTTGTTCATCAAGTAAGAATGTTTGAGCTTCTATTTGTTTGTTTATTTTTTATGTTATGTGATCTATGCATTTATGCATGCAAGTTAATTAGTGTTTAAATGTGAATCTAAACTAAATCTGTTCATGATAAAAAGTGAGCTTGTTGGATTAAACTGCTTCATACATTTTACTTTAACAATGTAGTTTGGAAGCTCATGAGGCTGAGTAAATGATAACAGATTCTTCATGTTTGGGTGAACTTTCCCAAGTAAAGGAATTTTATAGTTACAGTCCAGTGGAAGGGACTGAAGGGACAACGGCGTGATTGCAAATAGTTTGGTTCACTATAGCTAGAAATGCATTTGTCACATCGAGCCACATATGGACATCAGCCAGTGATTTACTGAACAGGACATGCAGGACCAACATCTTTCGATAAAACGCTAACACTTTACAATAAAGTTCATGTGTTAACATTAGTTAACATCATTAGTTAACATTAACTAAGAATGAACAATGCTTCTACAGCATTTATTATTCTTAGTTAATGCTAATTTCAGCATTTTAGCTAATTTCAGTGTTAACGATTAAACAATAATCAATTACCTTAATACCAAACTTTAAATTGCAAATTAAAGATTTATTTGAACTACTGTATACCCTATTTCTAAACTATCAACTACTTACGCCTCAATTGACTTCTTATTCGCTGATTATTAATACTAAGTAAAATAGTTGTTAAGTTAAAGTGGGTAGAATTAGGGTTTTAGTATCAGCCATGCAAAATATGTGCTTTATAAGTACTGAAAATGGCCAATGTGTTAATAATAGGCATGCTAATAGCCAACGAGTTAATAGTGAAAACTGGTCCCTATATTAAAGTGCTACCTAAAATACTAACCCTAAATGTTCATTTTCACCGCAAAATCCCTACCTTACCTAGTACAAACTTACAATCTAGATCCTGTAGAAGAAAAGTTTCACTTTGATTTGCACATCTTTTGATTTGGAGTCACAATTTAGAAACCTAAATTTAACCCACAACTTTTATCCCTAATCACAAATTCTAAATCCTGACCCCAAAATCTTCCATTTAATCTGAAACCTTAAGCTTTAACCCAGTTTTCTGCATTAAATCTAACCTATCCGTCCTCAATCCTTTCTCCTTGTTCTGCTTTTAACTCTAAGAAATCATGATCTTGATACTAGAAATAAATGGCACATTAATTTAGATTTGTCGACATATTGTTTTGAATTTGTTTAATCTGTAAATAAAACGTATATTGTTTTCCCAATCTCAAACCCTAAATCATTCCTAATCCTCACCTTTACACCTAATCTCCAACCCAAGTCCTTCTCTTAGTTCAGTTTCCAACACCGATCTCCCGATTCCGATCCTATAGAGGTAAACCACACTCTATAATTTAGGCAGTCTGCATCTAAATATTGTTTTGCATATGTTTCATTTGCATATTTCAGATGCTAATGAGCTACTGATTCTATTTTTACTAGTAAGAGCACCTGAGGGTTTTGAAATCGCCAGACTAAATGTGTTGCTCTGAAAGCAAGGCCACTCTGTACACCCCTACATTCATCCGTTACATGATTTCATCATAGCAGACCCAACTGCTATACTGTGTTTCTAAAGTGCTTGTGGATTGGAGAACCCATTAGTACACCATCAACCTTTCTAACTGTCTGTCTTTGGTCTGTTTTTGTTCTTGTGTGTGTCCTCTCTCAAATGAAAAAGCTTCAAAAGCGAGAAAGGACGTGCAGGGCGTATATGAAGGTATATCTGTGCTACGCTACTATGCTCTTCACTTGTTTCTGTACTTTCTCTTCTTCTTTTCCTGCTATTGTTTCTCAGCATGGTCTTTTGTCCTTTCATTCTCACTGTCGCTACAGCATTTCACTCCGCTTGTGTCCCCACTCCAGGAGGTTCAATATTTTCAGTGGATTGGAAATTGTGTGGCTGTAATTTTTATGCCCAGTTCATAGCTTTTTTGTGTTTGTCGGTGGTCTGTCTATTTCTGTTCTCAGTTTCCTTATTGTTAAAGTCATGTGTTAATATCTGTTGACGTGTGTTTGAGTTGCAGGTTGGCAGTGCATGTTCTTATTGGTTATAAACGGTAGATGTCAATTTGTGGTGCTTGAAATTTGTTGATTGCTACATTGGTCTTTCCACATCATTTTCAACTATTTACTTAGACTTAGCAAAAATGAAAAATTTAAGTATGGCAGGAGAGATTACATGAAAGGCAGGATTCTCTTTCAAAAAGGCAAATCAATGTAAAATAAATCAGCGAATGTGAAACCCTAGACTGTAAAGATGCACATATCATCTTTTAATTTTTATTGGTGTGTAGGAGCAGTTGAGAGTAGTTGAAAATGACCATGAAAATGTAGGAAATTAGAGCTTGTGTGAGTCAGAGCTGAACAATAATTATCAAAGGAGGCGACAAGTATGAATCAATATTTTTGTCTGGTGGTGTGTGTGTGTTCACAGAAGCTCTGAATAAACAGTATGAGAGCGTAAGGTTGTAAAATAAAAAAATGCTAGAGTTCTCGAATGTAACATCGTAGAAACCTACTGCATTTTGTTTGAATTCTTCGACAATGTTAACAGGTGGTTATTTTTCAATTTGAATTTTGTGCATCAAGACTGATGACAGAACAATGGCGTCTTTATCTGTGCATTCATAAGGTGTCACAACCGGCTGTCTTTCTTTACCTCATATGTGTCCGTTTACGTGCTTGAGGAGCCTTTGACATTCAATACTGCGCTCTTGAGACAGACAGAGCATGTCGGGCTCATTTCTGCAGCCTGTTTTTATGTGTGTCACCTGATAACGACCTAAAACAAAGTGTGCATGTTTGCTTTCATTTGGGCACGGGCAGACAGCTGCTGATAAAGTCAAGGCTTTGACATTTGACCTTACTACAGTGGTTAGTGCTGACACAAGCGTCTCATTGGGCTGCAGGCTATCGTGGATACAGTCGACAACCTCCTCAGACCGGAGGCTCTGAAATCGTGGCGAGATATGAATACCACGGAGCAGACGCACGCAGCAACTATGTTACTGGACACCCTGGAGGAAGGAGCCTTTGTCCTTGCTGACAATTTAATGGAACCGGCCATCGTGAAAGTACCAGCCAGTAATATAAGTGAGTACGAGCGATGCGCAGAACTAATAGAAGTGACAATGTAAACAGCTTGTTTTGCAGCTGATCTGTTTGAGTTTGCAAATATGCTTCAGCTGTAGAAATTATTATTGCAGTGGCCACTAAGACAGCCATGTATGTCTTAGTGGTCTTAGTGGTTGACATAAAATGTTTTTTCGGAGTTGGCATGTACTGCAGCGTGGCATGCTAACTCCGTCTTATACTATTTTAAACAGCATTTTTTTTTTGTTCTTGTCTTACTGTTATGCATGCAGCTTTTACGACCACATATTAATTGAGACTCTACATGGAATATTTCTACTCCATTCATTTCCCACACCACAGGACCTTTTGAAAATGAAGTGAAGGCAAAAACGTGATTAAAAATTGTGAATAAAGACATTTTGACCAGTTACAGGGCTTAATCCTGCTACAATCTAAGCATCGAATTGGCGACTATTCGAGGACACCCCTAGTGCAAACATTTTTTTTTTTTCTGTGTAGCTTATTATATATTGTGCCTAGTTTAGAAAACTTAATTACAGGTGATTTAAATCATGACAGAAGACTCAGAATATCCAGAGTTGTAGTGTAAATAAACTCACTTTTCAAAAAAACTACTAGTAAAGTAAGCCGTATCGTTGTGGTCTGCTACATCCGCTACAGCCTAGCACTTAAAACTTCAGAATAGCGTTATGCAAATTGTGTTCAGCACAGGATTTGTGGGTGAGATTCACCACTAACTGATTTGCATAATTCCTGTAGTGAACTGAACAACGCTAGATATGCATGCAAATAAACCGCAATTCATTCTCAATGAATTCCTCCCATTATCATCTTTTTTTTCTGTTTTCGCTCGGTGAACTAACATTGTGAAACATCTAATTTCTCTCCGCAGTTCTGGATGTTTACGTGCTGAGCACAGATGGGCAGGTTCAAGATTTCAGGTTTCCCCAGAGCGGCAGGAGTGGTATTTCTATCCAATTGTCTTCAAATACGGTGAAACTCAACAGTCGTAACGGTACGTGCTAGCCCACATGCGAACTCACTCATACATGGTCATTAGTACCAATTCCAGTGAGAATAAGAACATATAAGATCCAATTGTTCCTGTCACTATGGAGATAGAAGTGCTCTCTTGGACAGAAAAAGATCTGAACATTGATGTGAACATACTGCTCAACATATGTTGTTTTTCGACAAACATAACTGGGTCTGCTGCAGGGTCACTTGGGAAAAAAGATCCATACAAAGAAGTTAGAAAGTTTTGTGGGATATATACGTTTATTTATGGGATGATCAAGTTATGTGCAAAATCCTACTCTTAATAGACTTGCTTACCTAATTGTTCCAAATGTAAATTCACATTTTCCTGTGTTAACTATAAGGTGAAATAAAACCTAGATTTGGGTTTCTTGACAGACCTAATAGTTTAATGAGAGGTAAGGTGTACCTTTTTCTCTTTGCAGGTGTTGCCAAGTTGGTTTTTGCCCTTTATAAGAACCTGGGGCAGTTTCTGAGCACAGAGAATGCAACAATGAAGCTCGGCCATGAGGCTAACGGACGCAATCTCTCAGTGGCTGTGAATTCCGACGTCATCGCCGCCTCAATAAACAAAGAATCCAGTCGTGTATTTATATCGGAGCCTGTGATTTTCACCCTGGAGCACATCGACGTGAGTGCAAGCAATAAACAAACAAAGGGATCGTAAAAGCAGCGGGATAGCAAAGCAAGACGGCGAAGAAAATAAAATAAAAACAGTCTCAATTCAAACACCCTACAAGGTCACAGAGGGGTTTATTTAAGCCATCGAACATGAAATTAACAAAGTCTGAACCAATGATTATTACCAGCCTAGACCAAATTCTTAATGAAAACTAATTCGTTTGTCGACATTAGGATGTAAATGATGCAATTTCCTTTTTTTGGAGTGGAAAATTAACTCCCAGATTAGCTATACAATGCAGGATGAAATTACCAGAGGACCAATTATCATCTCGCTCTCTTTTAAAGTGTCAGGAGCGCTCCCAGAGGAGACCCGGCTTGATTTTTGCTCTCTATCAAAGTAATTGTGTGATTTCCACAGACATGCCTTCAAACCATTCTGCCCCCTGTTAGCACCTCATATAATCAATGGTCCCATGCTAGATTTCGCACTCATTTAACCTTATTAGATTCTTTAGTCATTTATGTGAGAACACACACTGCGCATTCAAAAGAGTGTTTGATATGGCCAGCGTATCATTTGCGAAAGAACCAACTGTCAGGGTGAATTAGCATGCCGTTCCCCAAACGTTCAGATGGACGGCTGCTAAATATCAATTCATTATCGTCTGCTAACTTATGAAAAATATTCTTGTCGCCTCCTTTCGATTACAGATGCAGCATTACTATAACTCCAACTGCTCTTTTTGGAACTACTCCGAGAGAACCATGATGGGATACTGGTCCACTCAGGGCTGCAAACTCATCCACGCCAATAAAAGTCACACCACCTGCTCCTGTAGTCATCTCACCAACTTTGCGGTGCTCATGGCTCATCGAGAGCTGCTGGTAAGATGCGATCTTCATAAATATTTAAGCTTTTGTCCATGCGTTACTGTGGAACCCAGCTGTTATAATAGACACCGCCAACACTCATCTGCTTCTCTAAGCCAAATGGATTGCAGACGGCTACAAATCAGTCTGTTTTAGAGTTTGTCTACTTATGATATTAGAGTGTTTGGTAACACTTTAGAACAGGGAAGACAACTATGACTTTTGCCTCAATAAATTCCTAATTTGTTGCTTTTTAATAGTTTGGAAGATAGTTGTTTAGTTTAGTTAATGGGTAGAATTAGGGATGTTGAATAAGGTCATGCAAAATAAGGCATTAATATGTGCTTAATAACTACTATTACATGGTTGATATTCTCGTGAAATGCATGCTAAAATGACTGGTAAAGAGACCCTGAAAGTGTTACAGAGTGTTTAATAGTTTGTATATTTATGATATTGAATGAATGTTTAAAGCCAAACTTCCTGTGCCACCAGTGGGAAAAACATAAATATAAAACTGTCTAATGAACATCACGATTTATCTTATATGCAAAACTGATGTGTTTGGAGAGGGAAAAATTTGTACTAGTTTCTGGAAATGTGTTGCAGTTTCTGTATTGCAAAAGCCTTTAAAATGCACTTGTTAAATGTGACATGCTTCTAATTTGTATTTTTTCTCCTCTCTATTTGTTTGTTTCCCAGGGTGCAGATAAAGTGCAGGAGCTGTTGTTGAGCGTCATCAGTCGTGTGGGTATCGTGGTATCCCTCATCTGTCTGGCCATGAGCATCTTCACCTTCTGTTTCTTCCGTGGGTTGCAGAGTGACAGGAATACCATCCACAAGAACCTGTGCATAAACCTTTTCATCGCAGAGCTCATCTTCCTCATCGGAATCGACATGACGGAGCCCAGGGTAATGTTACCTTGAATGAATGTGATGTTTTCAGCGAGTCTCAGCGAATTCCAGCAGAATTTTGACAAATGATTATAGTTTTTCAGGCTAACTGGATCTTTTGTGAGTCAATAACTTGACACTTTTTGTCTTTTTTGTTTATTTGAAGAAATGCTTTTCAAATGAATCTATTTGTTTATTTTTTTATATACATTTTTACATTCTTAAAAATTCCCTCATTATATATCTGAAAATCTCAAGTTTTATTGACTGTGTATCGTTTTGCTTCGGCGTCGCGAATTCGAGTCCTGGCTCGCAGACCTTTCCTGATCCCGCCCCCTATCTCTCTACCGCTTCACTTCCTGTCAACACTGATCTATCCTATCAAATAAACCCCAAAAATAAATCTTTAAAAAACTAATTTTATTAACCCTAATATTAAAAGAAAAAAAAAAATAATTAGCTGGAACATGGCTGTGGGGATTTTCACTCATTCAAACTAAATGGCATCAGAGATGGTGCAGGCTTGTTGTTCCAGTTTATTCCAAATGTGTTCAGTGCGGTTCAGGTCTGGGCTAGCGTGGGCCAGTCAAGTTCTTCCACACCAGTAAACCATTTCTTCACAGACCTTGCTTTGTACACAAAAGGCATTATCATGCTGAAACAGAAAAGGCCGTCTCCAATCTTTGCCAGAAAAGTTGGAAGCGCACTATTCTCTAGACTGTCGTTTTAGGCCGAAGCATTAAGATTTGTCTTCACTGGAATTAAGAGGCTCAGCCAAAGCCATTTATTAGAAGGAGGTCCACATACATTTGGCTACATATTGCATAGCTATATAACAGTACTTGACATTTTTAAAGCCATTAAATCGAACCTTTTGTTGAAAAGGCGTTATAAAAAAAAATAAAAAAAAAACATAAATACAAAGTTGTTTTTTTTTTTTTTTTCCTTTGGACGTTATCTTGCTAGTCTTATGGGAATTTCTTGAAACGTGTTTACAACATTCAGTCAGACAGAGTGAGTCATTTGGTGCTTTTTTATATCTATCTATATATATATATATATATATTTTTTTTTTTTTATAAAATGCATTTCACATTAATGTATTTTAACCTTTTACACTAAACATATTTTAAATGTTTAAACTGAAATCAAGCTAGATAATGTCAATGTCAAAATATTTTTTAACTGTCCTCGGTTAGTAATAAACAAAGATCATTAAATTAAATCATTAAACTTAATAAACATTTAAAATAAAATACATTTTATACTACAGTAGATTTTCAAGCTTTGACCCTTGTGTCTGTCCCACAGATGGCCTGCTCCATAATTGCAGGAATCCTGCATTACTTTTTTCTGGCATCTTTCGCATGGATGAGTTTGGAAGGGGTTCAGCTCTATCTGATGCTGGTGGAGGTCTTCGAGAGTGAATATTCACGCAGGAGGTATTTCTACATGGCAGGATACCTCCTCCCCGCTGTGGTCGTGGGTGTTTCCGCTGCTGTAGACTACAGAAGCTACGGGACCAAGAAAGCGTAAGCAAGCATTTTCTTTTTTTTTTTTTAAATGCAATGCTGTCTGTAGGAGCATACCACAATCTGACGGGTCCATAGGTAACACACACACACAGAAAGCCTTCAGAGGATGCCTTACAGTACAAAATGTGGTTTCCAGGCAGGGCTGCATGCGTTAGTGTCTTTTGTTCAAAGAGTCTCTGGTGACCTGTTGTTTGTAAATGCTCTCTAACGGAGACGAGGGCTGCATGAGAAAGAGGCTTTTACATAGATTAATGGTGGTGCTTCAGCCCTGCATGGGCTCTTGGGTTGCTCCTTATAACACATAAACAGGTGGTAGCGTGTTGGCCCTGTCTGCCACATCAGTGTCTCTTAATACGAAGCAGAGTGCATTATGTTTATATTGTTACGAAAGCCATGCTTGTAGCATTGCATTTGTCTCAGATGTTTCTATGGTTTCTCAGAGCACTGAAGAACATTGACAATTTATATGATCAGTGTTTCCCACTCTAGAGAAACTGGATCTGTTACAGGAAATTACTGTCTTTTAGCAGCGTTTAATAAACGAATGCAGAATCAACACATATAAAACATTGTAATGGAACCCACATGAGCCTGCTCTGTAACAGATACCGTCCTTAGTGTGTATGTTTATTGGTGCTGTTGCTATTTTCAATACAATTGTTCTTACAAAACTACTCAAATTAATTTGTAATTGCATCTCAAAATGTGTCAGAATGAAGTTTACGCAATGATGCAAGTATCTGCTTGTTTAAACTGACTTTCCAAAGATGCCAAAAGCACATAACAAATGGTTCTAATATACACTCATGGTGTGCTGTTTTATCTCCATTCTAAAATCTCAGATGACCAGAGAGAAATCCTGTTTTAGGAATCTTTAAAATATTGGTATGCAGGATACAGTAAGCCTGGAGGCTGTAGTGGTCACTGTTTAGCTTAAAGGCATAGTTTACACAAAAAATGTTTTATTTTATTTTATTTTAATTTAATCAGGATTTACTTACCCTTATGTTATTCCAATTTTGTATGAATTCCATCCTTCTGTTGAACACAAAAGAGATACTCTGGGAACCAAACTGCACTATGGAAGTAAATGGCAGTAACTGTTTAGTTTCCCATTTTCTTGACAATTTTGCCTTTCGTGTTCAATGGAAGAACGAAATCCATACAGGTTTAAAACATACGACAAAATTTAAATTCTTTGAGTGAATTATCACTTTAAATGATATTCTTGTAACATATGTCTGAACTGTTTGAGAGATAGTGTTGGTCATTCCCTTCACCTCAAGTTCTGGGATGATAAGCAGTTAAAAATATCTCACTTAATAGCTGATAGCCCCCCAATTTTTATCTAGACCTACACACCTCCAATGTCGTATTTAGAAAGTGTGTGGAAGCACCCTTTTTTAAAGAACATGTTGCTGTTGTCTGAAGTAGTAGAATGGCTTAGACCTGTATTCTATAAGCTGCCATGTTCCATTTCTTTATTGTGAGTACGTTGTCTTTGCAGATGTTGGCTCAGGATGGACAACCACTTCATCTGGAGTTTCATCGGACCCGTCACCTTCATTATTATGGTGCGTTCAATATCTGCTAACCTTCACATGTCTTAAGGTTGTATTTGGCACATCGTACATGAGTGTGTGTGATTAAGTGATGAATACATGGGCCAGGTGTAAGAACAAGAAGCAGAATGTTTCTGTGCAGGGAAAGGCTGTGTCTCAGAGTTTAAAGAGTAATTGACAAAATCCTCCCGTGCAAAAACATTGAGCTGCCTTTGTTTCTTCAGTCTTATTCAACAGATTGCAGCTCATCGATTTCTGCTTAGATCGGTTCAGTCTCGGCAGACCCAGTCAATGCAGCCTGCAGAGAGGTTCGGAAATGCTGCTCTTAAGGCTTTTTTTGTCTTTCTCGGGGATCGTTTTGATACGATGTGGCTTTTTCAACGTGGCATTAGAGCACAACATTATCCTCAAATGATACTCAGCAGGGTGCTTTCAAGCTTTGGGGTCGAGACAGCCCCTCGGGATGCGGATAGAAGAAACGGCAATGTCAAATAATACAAATCAAAGACACATATTGTCATGGTTCAACCTTTTAAGGAGGTAGCTGGCGACACTACAGTTTGTTTGTTTGCCATGAGATGCCGGTCATAAGGCACACTGGATTGACTCAGCTGCAGTTTAAGCTTGCTGTTATTTGCGAATAAGAGATTAGAGCATTGGACTCGATTGGGGAGGTTAAAAGGAAGTAGGCTTGAGAGAGACAAAGATAGAGAGAGTCTGCGTGGTGGAAAGGCTAGCAGGTGGTATTCACATCTGTCTGGCTGTTTGTTTGCCCTCTAATCTCTGGATGAAAAAACAAATCGTCTTCCTGAAAATGGAAGGACAAGTAGAGATGTTTGTAGAGGGTTGACTTTATTATATCCTTTATAGTTTTGTAAACAGACCAGGTGATCTCCCTGCCAGGGTGAACGGTGATGGAAGCTCTGTTTATTGGAAAGACTTTTAGTTTTTTGTTGAAAACAGACACGCAGATGGTTCAATCACTGGTTTGGGCCGCAGTAAAATATAGAAGGTAATTAGAGAAGTGGTCTGAAACAATTGTAGAGGAGGGCCTGAAACATCTGCTTTTAATAATAAAAGGCCATAAAATGATGCAGCGTTAATAAAAAAAATTATAAAATAAGTAATTAAACACATAATTGAATGCAATCTGTCACATGACTATAAAGCAAATATAAAATAAATTAAATTAAAATAAATGTCAAACTTTAAAAAAATGTAATTACTCATGTGGACATTAAAATTTAGCAGTCGACTTTGGCTAATATATAAAAATTAATGTAACATTTACAATAAAATTTACTTATAATAAAAATGTGATTTGATGTGACTTGAATATTTGAATAATGTTTTTGACAATATTTTATTCACATTTAACCTTGATTAGTTAGGTATTTGATGCTCTCAATTAATAGGTCATAAAAGAAAAATGGCATATTATTTAGGGATTATCATAAAATTGTGTTATTTTTATATTCTTGCGCAAAAAAATTATAATTTTTAAATAAAAAGTTGAGTTGCTGTCTATGGAGGGTCAGATAGCTCTCAGATTTCATCAGAAATATCGTCATTTGTGTTCCGAAGATGAGCAAAGGGCTTATTGTTTTGGAACGAGTCAGTAATTAATTACATAATTTAAATTTTTTGGTGAACTAACACTTTAAAGAGGCTGACAAGCTGCGAGATACTGCAAACAATGCTTTTTTTTGCAGCCATGCATGGAGGAAGCCCTACAAACACTGAGATATGTTCATTTAGCCACTGCAGTGCTGGATGAGGCATGATGTATGTGTTTGCGGTGTTGCTGATAATCAGAATACGTGTTCCAGTCATCAGCGGCAGAAAGCTTGTGACCCTTTATGAAGCTGATTTATTGTTGCATGCTCTGCTCGGACAGCAAGCAGGACTCATAGTCCTCAGGCTGCTTGACAATGCTAGATAAAGCACAAAGACCAGAGCCTCTCAGGGGAATGAAGACCAAGGTTTCCCCCAACCTCTGACCCCTGATTCTCAGCAGATTGGCTTTGTCCTTGTCAATGAGAGAGCCAGAGCGAGTCTCATTATTCAGAGTTTCACCCATTTCGCCGTGCAGAGGGAAAGAATGGTGTGATCCTGTTCAATTAGTTGAAGCCTATTGTGGTTCTCATTATTCTACATCTATTTTCAGCGTCCTCATGCCCGATGCTGCAGCGATGTAGGGCTGCATGAATTTCACAGCTAATCTAGTTCCCTTTTCCACCAATAGGGTCCCAGAGCCAGTGTTTACTATGCAAACGTTTTCCACGACAGAAAACACAATTCTGAGCCATAAACGCTGGTTTGACATTTGCTGTTAGTACCATTGGGTCTTAAACTTGACTATTTTAACCATTTTAGGCTTATGCATTTTGTGACACATTCAAAACTGAAACGTGCTGTGAATGGCGATAAAAATGTGTTCAGTTTTTATCTTAAAGCTAAATCTGACAATATTTTATTTACATTCTTTTTTTTTTATGTTTGTACATATTGCAGCATTTCAGAAATGCATTGCAAGCAAATGTGAGATAAAAATGCATTTTTAGTTCATTTTACAAGTCTGAGCTTTTTATGTTGCAGTCACATCCAAGGTCTCAGTATTCTGAAGTAATTGACTTTTTGAAGGGTATTTGATTGAAAGGCGATCTGTCTAATCATAATACAGGATCAGAATCATAATTGTTGGATGATAAACAAACTAGACCAAAGAGTATAACGATGGTGAACTTGAAAAATGCTGTGCATTGATGTCTTTCCATGGTTAAAATCAAAAACTTCCAATGTTCATTCATGTTTAAGCTCTAACTATTTATGAGGAAGAGATGATTGATTCATGTGCCACTTGAAATCTGCTGCAGAAATCTGTCACAACAGCTGCAAAACTGTATTTATTGATTTCTTTTTTTTTCTTTTTTATTAATTATAAAATTTGAAAGCCAAGATTTTGTTTCATACCAGAGGTAACCTGCTCTGCTATTTGTATGTGTTGTCAATTTCTTAATTCATTTTTCACAACTCAGTTTTTTAGAACACGATATGACATGGCTTGTCGGACATACTGTAGCAACACTAAGTGGGGCCGGTCTTTGCAAAGGGTCAAAACTGAGCAAGTTTACTACATTAGAAATGCTAAGGAGCTGGCGATGTGGTGCAAGTGTCAACTTTAAAAATGTATTACTTTAAAAATCATTCACGAGGCTAAAGGCATTTTGAACACAACAGTGAGCATATAATATATAATATTAATTATCAGTTATTTTATTATAATTTGTGTGAAAAGGAATAAAATTTTACTGCTACTGGTGGTCATTTCCACTGGAATCTGCAATAAGTTGTATGTATAAGTAAGTTTTTGGAATTTAACAAATATTTTAGAGATGGTCCACCAACATTAAACTATTTGCTGTAAAAAGGTTATGAAGTAATATAGTTTGTAACTGCATTGTATGGCTCTCAAGTATTTGTAAACTTGTGGGCACAGAAACTCAGACAAGTTTGCGCATTCACCAGCCAGACACTGGCTCATGCAGGACAGCCACCGCCGGGTTTGGTGGAAAAGATGTGTTTTTTTCAGCTCTGGGGCACCAGGCATATAAGATTCATGAAAACCAGGACACTGAGCTAATGAGCGGTCGGGAACCATTAGTGCGTGTGAGTGACGTTAAAACACGCTTGGACTGTGACACGTTTGCATCATGCAGACAGTTCCATCTGCACCTTAAATATTTAATCTGGTTCAATCAGAGTTCAAGACACACACACACACACGAGCACATGCATACAGCTTTCTCCTGCGTCCCAGAGTGGAGTTGAGGGTCTTCTGCTTGGCTAGTGGTGATGATTCAAGAACAGGGGGGTTTGTTCAGGAAAAGCTCTTTTCAGAGTGGAGGAAGCCCATGGGACAGGCAGGAACAAGGAGCTTTAGTAGTGTAGTGGCTGCTTTGCTGGGTTACCACTCCCTCTGCTGAGCGTCCTTACTTCCTCTCGTCTCATCAGATCACTGTCAGTGCTCTGGCGGCGTGAGAGGCCTTTTATAGCTCTGCGCTCATAAATTCGGGCGCAGGGGCTGTGAAAACCAGGCACGACCCCGCCACCCCCCTCCCCTCTCTTTCTATCTCTCTCGCCGTGATGTCTCTGAGAAACCGTGGCGCTTGATTGCATGAGCAGCACGTTATTGATCGCCATTGCTGTTTTGATGGCAGAATGATGAGCTTGTGTGCCCGAACAAGGAGCCGAACTGAAGAGCTTGTTTGAGCTGGTGACACCGCCACTTATGAGAGCGACCGCAAATGATAGACTGCTACGTCCTCGCCTGTCTGTGCTCCAGAAAATGGACTAGAGCAGAAAATGTTCCGTCACCACGTAGTTGTCCCACATAGTTGCAGCTATTGGGAAGTCATTTTATACAGTACGTGATAAAGTATGACCAATGCATTACTTTAGGTTGTTACAAGGTCCCTTTCGTCGCGTGTGTCTTCGATGTCCATGAATGTTTTAAAATTGCAAATGAAACCGATGTGCAGGAGATTGATTGCTTATACTGTAATTTTCTAGGCAACATTTAAAAGCACTGAATATTTTTATTTTGTAGATGAAAGATCTTGGACACTTGTTTTTTCACTGAGCGAACTAACTCATCATTATCACAAAGCAACATTGAACAAAATATATAACAAGCTTAATTGCTAAAGGCAGCTTCAGTAACATGATTACCTAAGAAACCAAATCCGATTCCTACATTTGAAGTAAGAGCAACTGTTAATCATTTTAAGCTTCTATTATGTTTACTAGAAAAAAAAATGGCACTGATGTCAATAAATGGAAAATGCATTGTTTTCAAAAGGGTTTTGACTGTTCAATTTAAACACAGTTTAACACTTTCACACTTTCACTGAACAAAACATATTTATTCTAGGTTATTTGCTACTAAAATATATCTTACTCATTAAAAAATTGAATACCTAGGTATTTAAAGTAATATTTATATATATAATATCTGTGGCATGCTGTTGATAGCCATAGAAAGTATATTTGACTGTAAATAAAATACATTATTTTGTCCCTAGGTTTGTTAAACAGGCAAAATATATTTACAGTAAACGCACCATAAAATCAGTCAAAATAATAAACACACGAGTCCCATGTGTGATATTACAATTTCCTTTCGCATTAGTGTGATAGTTTGGTGGTAGTGTATTTTATATGTTTATTTGCTGAATGATTCCCTGCTAAAATTCCACTGTGAGTGGAACACTGAAAATATGCATTTTCTGTTCATTTTCATTGTGATCCGTAGATGTTTGTATATGAAATAAACAAGAATATTCTTTAAAAGTTATATCTTTTTTTTTTTCTTCCCTGAGGAAGTCTCAAATATCCATTTCTCCATGTGTGGTCTCTGAGTGTCTCTGAACTATTTGTGTTTTCATTCTGCAGTTAAACGGTTTTATTGCTTTTTTGTATTCTTGTATTGATATATAGTGACACTGTATTTGGCGCCAGTCATCTTGGCTTTGTCTCGCAATATGCCAGATGGTTATTGTATTAGGCACTGGCTGAAGGGATGCTTAGATGGCTGTTTTCAATTAATGCTCCCAATAAAACTTCACTTATCTAATCTTTTAAGTTTCTTTTTTGTTTATTAACAAAGGTCTTTTGCTTTCGCACAGCTCAATCTCATCTTCCTGCTCATCACGATGTACAAAATGATGAAACACTCTACATCGCTGAAACCTGATTCCAGCCGGCTGGAGCACATCAAGTAAGTCACGTTATTTTTCCCCACGATATTTCAGCTCATGTGGAGTCGAAGTGTGCCGCCACACACTAAGAAGCAGCAGCATTCCTACTCTAACATTTAGAACGGGAACAGACATTGCTTTTTGGTAACATTGCATGTAGCATCTACAAAACTGCCGTTTTGTGCTTGAATGAATTTAAGTGCGTCGACTGAAGGGATTCAGATGGACTCCAGACAGATGTTATTCTCTTCAGGTGCATGTCGTCTATTAATGTGAGAGATGGCCAGAGAGGCACGTAATGATTGAGACAGGCTCAGCGCTGTTCCTCTTTTACAGTGACCACAAAACTCTTTTTTGGAACAACTCCCTGTATTCAGAGTCTGCCTGGAGAGTGAATTCAGATGTGTGTGTGTGTGTGTGTGTAAAGACAGCGCAGTCAAAGCACTTCCATGTGTTTCCTGTTGCGAAGAGGGAGATCTCTTTCTGTAGCTGAAAAGATGGTTGACCACACAACTTTTTTTTTTTTTTTTTGCTGGCATGGCAATGCATGTCTTACTGAATATATTTAATAGTGAAACTTTTTTTAATGTTGTAAAATTGTGTGTTTTTTTTTTTTTTTTTTTTTTGTTGATGTTTTTAGGCATTTATCCAAATGTGTTTACAGTGATTATGGTACTTTCCACAAATAAGCCTATCATTAAATACATTAAACATTGAAATACAATTGATATGAATACTTGTGAATTGTAAAAAATAAATAAATAAATAAATACTAATAATAAGAAATAATCTAACTGTTAAATGTTAGTTCACAGTGCTGTGCATTTGGTAACAAATATCAAATCTGAATTTTTATTTTACACTGACAAAGAAATGCTGTAGATGTTGATCACTGTTAGTTTGTGTTAAAATGTTCACAAATGAGAATTTAAAACTTTAGCCAATCCCACATTTTTGGTCCCAACCCCTGGACCCTGTTCATGGAAACAGCCTTTATATGTTTTGGATTTGATATATAACACAGATTGCATTTAATGTGATCTTTCAAACTTAACACACAGCCATCGGGGAAATATGCATATTTTATTAGATTTACAATGATATAGACATGACTAACATGCTTGAAAAATACGTTGCTCACAGGCATTGTGTCGGCGGTATGTTGTCTAAATTTCTCACCCATCACCACAGGGCGATATGAATCAATCTGCTAAACTCTGGGCTCATTGCAGCATGTTGCATGTTCAGCAAGCTAATCTGCAGCATTTCGTTTCATTTCTCTGTTTCCCATTTCCCTTTGTTTTTTCTCTCTCCTTTCTTTCTCTTTCTCTGTCCTCTCTCTGTTCTCTTACCCAAACCAGTAATTATCGCGTCTGTGATGGCTATTATAATTCTGATTTGCCTGGGTAAGATTCACCGTACACCGTAACGTATGTCGCTCATAAAACATTACTGCCGCATTAAATAGTGTAAAACGGCAAAGTACTGGCACATTTGGCCTGAGAGAACAATCTTTAGGCTCTTTAGAAACCCTCATAAGGCAAAGCACCGTGGGACAATTAAATGTACTTGCTTTCTGTGTAAAAAAAAAAAAGAAGGAAGAAAAATGACAGTGGTGGTAAAGTTTTATGAAAAGTCTTGTCATGTAATCATCAAGTGTGTTAAAGACAACATGAAATTAAAATTAACCCTATCCACTATTGTACAGTGTGTGTGTGTGTGTGTGTATGTATATATATATATATATAATTTTTTCTGTTTACGTGATATTTCATAATAATAATAATTACTGTCAACTTAAAAAATATATCCCAATCAGGTAAAAAGCTTACAGTAAGAATTAATTTAGAAACATATTTGATGTTTAATATATAGCTTTATGAAGTAGAATTATTTTGATATGTATTTACAGTTATTTCAGATGATATTTTAGACAAGACTTACACTTTGAAAAACAGAAGATATACATTTCATGTTGTCTTTAAGAATTCATAACAGCTATAATTATTACGGATTTTTTTTGTCTTGTCACAGCTGAGGACAAAATCTACCTTTTCTGTCCAGCTTTATTTGATTTTTAACTTCAGAATTTTTACATTTGGACATCAATGCTAATCCAACTGATTTGCCTGATCTAATGTTGTCTCTCTCCTCTGCTGGCCATGCTCTCTAGCTATGAAGATAATAAACCATTTATCAAGTAAGAGCGTTAGCTGGACATCTGTGCCACAGCCTCATGGTTGCTCCCCTTGTCATCTTATTGTCTGTTTGCTGGACTCTTTCAGAAGCACCGTCTCTGTGCTGCTCATCCATGCTATCTGTCTGTCTGTCTCTCTGTCTGTCTGTGGCTTAACTGGTTTCTTAATGTTTACTCTGCCTGGACCGTCTTAAATTGCTGTACATCTTTACTTCACACCCTCATATCCTCAAATCCTACAAATCCTTTCCACCTTCCTCTCCACCCTTCATGTTATTCCTACCCTGTCATCCTACCCTTGAACTCTCAGACCTTCTCACAACTCATATGGCAACCCACCTAATATATTTCTACTTTTATAACCTCAGATGCCAAAGCTCAAATTCCCTTCATTTTCTCACACAAACCATTATGCCCACATTTACTACATACATGGGTATAATATATATTAAGCTCAGTCTCACACAAATATGTACATATTTTTATGGGATGGCTAATTCGAGTTGCCGATTCATATGAATTTGTACAAATGAACTACACCTAACCCCGTCCCTTAACCTACCCATCATGGGGTTTTAGACAAACTACTGTAGCACTGTAGCCACTTTGTACGAATATGTACGAATTGGTTGCGAGACTGTGTTGAAGATACAGTGAGTACGAAAAAGTATTCCCTTAAATTTTTCACTCTTTGACTGAAAAACACAGAACTGTTGACATTTTTTCAGATTTATTAAAAAAGAAAAACTCAAATATCACATGGTCCTAAGTATTCAGACCCTTTGCTTAGTATTTAGTAGAAGCACCCTTTTGATCGAATACAGCCATGAGTCTTTTGGGGAAAGATGCAACAAGTTCACACCTGGATTTGGGGATCCTCTGCCATTCCTTCATGCAGATCCTCTCCAGTTCTGTCAGGTTGGATGATAAACGTTGGTGGACAGCCATTTTTAGGTTTCTCCAGAGATGCTCAATTGGGTTTAAGTCAGGGCTCTGGCTGGGCCATTCAAGAACAGTCACAGAGTTGTTGTGAA
>JAUCNO010000241.1:379625-395246 GCA_032353835.1 Enteromius viviparus | reverse complement strand
TATTAAAAAAGAAAAACTTAAATATCACATGGTCCTAAGTATTCAGACCCTTTGCTCAGTATTTGGTAGAAGCACCCTTTTGATTGAATACAGTCTTTGATTTAATTGAGTCTTTTTGGGAAAGATGCAAGTTTTTCACACCTAGATTTGGGGATCCTCTGCCATTCCTCCCTGCAGATCCTCTCCAGTTCTGTCAGGTTGGATGGTAAACGTTGGTGGACAGCCATTTTTAGGCATCTTTAGAGATGCTCAGTTGGGTTTAAGTCAGGGCTCTGGCTGGGCCATTCAAGAACAGTCACAGAGTTGTTGTGATGCCACTCCTTCACAATTTTAGCTGTGTGTTTAGGGTCATTGTCTTGTTGCAAGGTAAACCGTTGGCCCAGTCTGAGGTCCTGAGCACTCTGGAGACGTTTTATCCAGGATATCCCTATACTTGGCCACATTCATCTTTCCCTTGATTCCCTTCAGCTGAAAAACACCCCCACAGCATGATGCCACCACCATGCTTTACTGTTGGGACTGTATTAGACAGGTGATGAGCTGTGTCTGGTTTTCTCCACACATACCCCTTACAATTAAGGCCAAAAAGTTCTATCTTGGTCTCATCATCTCATCATCATCATTTCTCACCATCTTGGAGTCTTTCAGATGTTTTTTAACAAACTCCATATGGGCTTTCATATGTATCTTGCACTGAGGAGAGGCTTCCATCAGGCCACTCTGCCATAAAGCCCAGACTGGTGGAGGGCTGCAGTGATGGTTGACTTTCTCCAACTTTCTTCCATCTCCTGACTGCATCTCTGGAGCTCAGCCACAGTGATCTTTGGGTTCTTCTTCACCAAGTCTCTTCTCCCCCAATAGCTCAGTTGGGAAGACGGCCAGCTCTAGGAAGGGTTCCCGTCATCCCAAACGTCTTCCATTTAAGGATTATGGAGGACGCTGTGCTCTTAGGAAACTAAAGTGCAGCAGGAGTTTTTTTGTAACCTTGGCTAGATCTGTGCATTGTCACAATTCTGTCTCTGAACTCCTCAGGCAGTTCCTTTGACCTCATGATTCTTGTTTGCTCTGACATGCATTGTGAGCTGTAAGGTCTTATATAGACAAGTGTGTGGCTTTCCTAATCAAGTCCAATCAGTATAATCAAACACAGCTGGACTCAAATGAAGGCATAGAACCATCTCAAGGATGATCAGAAGAAATGGACAGCACCTGAGTGACCATGTAATATTTCAGTTTTTCCTTTTTAATAAATCTGCAAAAATGTCATAAATTCTGTGTTTTTTCTGTCAATATGGGGTGCTGTATGTTCATTAATGACAAAAAAAATAACTTAAATGGTTTTAGCAAATGGGTGCAATATAACAAAGAGTGAATAATTTAAGGGGGTCTGAATACTATTTTTATACTTACTTTATATGGTATATACTTTTATGCTTGCTTACTTACTTAAAGTCCACAATATATTGTATATGTTGGCCAGTATTGCATATTTAACTGTGCATGCTAATTTCAACATATATTTTATTAAATGATAATAATTTAAATCTCGAAAGTTCTATCTTTTATGCTGTCAAATGATTAATCGTGATTAAGCGCATCCAAAAAAAAGTCCATGTTTACATAATGCATGTGTGTACTGTGTATATTTATCATTTGTATAGATATATATGTATATCATTCACAAGTAAAAATTCACAAGTATTTAGCTATTTTCAGATTTCAGTTTCTATTGAAGTCTGCTTTTTTTTTAACAAATCATATGCTTAGCTATTTATTTATTTTAATGTAAGCCGTTTATCAGTTATGTGCCGTACGATGAAAAAAAAATGATCAGTGAATAGAATTTTAATGTCAATGCATCCTTAGCTCCATCCACTACGCCGCTCATTTATAGATCTCAGTGCACTCTTATACCCTCAGAAAATCTTTACACCCCAAAGCCTTCCAAGTCCTCCTGCCTTCAAATCCTCATATGTTGGTTTCTTGTTTCATCTCTCATCTCTCCTCTGATGAAAGCAAGCTCTATCTCTTTGGTTCCTTAGCCAGCCGAGACCTGTTGTCAGCGCCTCCTCCACTAAAACGGACCAATCAGAGATGATTACTGCTCTTTCTCTTTCCCCTCCGTCTGAATGCAGCCTAGTATCATGCGTCTTTACCCAGTAGTGTGGCATGCAAAAATATCTCCACACTCCACTGCCTCAATACTGATTAAACCTTCTTTACGATAATCCCGCTTCCATATGGGATTGATTAACCTCTCAATGATATGTTCCACTGCATTTCCCATCTACTTGTGCCTAAGATGTCAGTCCAAATGATTTTCAGAACCCGTGTTTGATTTGTATTGTTTTGCTGAGATTGTAATGCTGTAATGATTTTTGCTTTTTGCTGAAGGAAATGTCCCTCTCTCATGGCTCGTGGTTTCTGTTTAATTTGCTCTCGAAGGTCGTGGGTCATGGGCGGCTTTGCTCTGCTGTGTCTCTTGGGCCTGACTTGGTCATTTGGCTTGTTCTTCATCAGCGAGTCGTCTGTCGTCTTGGCGTACCTCTTCACCATCTTTAACACGTTCCAGGGCATGTTTATCTTCACCTTCCACTGCCTGCTTCAGAAGAAAGTAAGTGCTTCCTGAAATATATTGTTGCAGCACAGTTCGATTTTAACGAGAAGAGCACGTTTAAAAAGTTCACTTGAAGGAGAAAAAAAAATTTCCTTTGAACTGTAGGTTCGGAGAGAGTACAGCAAATGCCTCCGACACACGTACTGCTGTAGCGGGATCACGACAGAGAGCTCACACAGCTCCACAAAGACCTCAACAACACGGACAAGCGCTCGCTATTCCTCTGGTACTCAGGTACAAACACCATTGACCCAATTTCCATTGTTTTCATGTCGACGACTTTTAATGTGACGTTCGGTTATGAGACACATTTCATATTGGAACTCTGCGACTGCTTCCATCTGCTCTGGTACCCCATACCCCCCCCAACACACACACACACACAGATCTTTTATCTAGATTTTTCTTGTTTTCACAGATAGATTTTATTTTAACGTTTTTATGATGGATTGCATTATATTATAGTGAATCATAGCAATAGCTGTGTATACTATACCATGTTTAGATAACGCTCTGGTATACTATAATATTTACTTTAAAACCGCATTATGATATCTAATGTAGCATTTATGTTGAGTACTGTACAATCTCTGGGGTAAATATTTTTGTAATGATTTATAGTTGTAATGTGAAAATAATGAGTGGAGAGTATTTTGTTTTTTCTACAACAAAAACGTCCCCAAACAAATCAAACTCATTATGGGAAAAGATGCCCCAGTGTGTATTTACTTAAAAAATATAACACAGAGAAATGCATATAAAGAGCACATGATGATGATGAGGATGAATCATCCAGTTTAAGTAATATCATATGCAATATTACTTGCCATTTCTTTTTTTAAAAATCAAATATTCTACGTAAATGCATGCATTTTGACAATTTAGTTGATTACTGACATACAAATCATACGCTGTAACAGTATCACTGTAAAAGTGAAACTTGTGAATTGCACTATATAATTTTAATATTATTTGCAGGCTACATTTTTGCTATTTAAATTAATTACCCTTCTAAAAAGATTTCAGATCAGATTTTAGATTCAGTAAGTAATTAATATATATTAATATGTAAAATTATAAAACACTAGAGGAAAAAAGGATCATCGAGGAAGTTTATTTTTTCACAAAAATATATAAATAAATGAACTGAAATAAATAAATAAATCCCCCATTTACAAATAAACGTAAACACATAAATTTAAGTTTTTAATATATTTTATTATATTTAATCATTTTCAACATAGCATAAACTTCGACTGTGGTATATATGTGTGAATGTTTGTATGAATAAATGTAAATACTAATAATAATAATTCAATTAAAATTACTATATATTAAACATAAAACAAACAATACTTTGAAGACACAGCACGAACACATTTGTAAGTATTACATTTGGCAAAAAATACTTTTTGGTAAAAATATCAAGAAATTTATTGCAACACTTTATCAAACTTTTAATGGAAAGTGGCTATTGAACAGTTTACTGGGAAGACACATGTGTGAACTTTAAGGAAACAAACTAAATGCATGTGCTAGTTTTTTAAAGGTCATTGAAAAGGCTTGTAAAAGGGAAGTTAGTTCAGCTTAAAGATAGAATTTGTTTCTAGATGCTGCTTTTTTTAAATATTTTGTTATAAATGTATGAATGTCATCGCATCAGATAAGTATGTCTGAAGTGTCCGAAAGCATCCAAATTCTTTTTGGGGCCACTCTACATATCAGAGAAAAAAAACAAAAGAGGTCACATGCAATTTTTCCCTCCTGAAGATAGTGGTGAGTTTAATGGCTGTTTGTTCATCTAATAGAGTCGAATCAGAAGAATGTGGAACGATACAGTCAGGAAACAGTCTGAGTCCTCTTTCATCTCAGGAGACATCAACAGCACATCAACCCTCAACCAAGGTCAGTCATACTTGTACATCCAAACTCCTTTCAGAACGTTTTCTCTGAAATCATACACTCAGATGTAGAGATGCTCTTTAATCAGTCGTCCATGTTTAATTCAGTGTTTAAAAGTATTTAAGTATTTAATTGACCTCATATTTAATAAATGATTTGGACTAATCTGCTAATTGTTTTCATTAGAATGAAATACCAAATTAATTTTCATTTTAAACATTTTAACAACTCATTCATTTCAAGTTACTTTCAAGTATATTCGTGTATATTTCAAATATATTTATTAAAAACATGTTTTTTATTTACAAGCTTATGAAAATCTTGATTACTGGTAAACATGCACAAGTATCTATTTTAAGCCACTCAGATCTGATTTTAGTTCAAGTCAACATGAAACAGCATCTGCAACCCTTTTACTAATATGATGTGACATATTTGTCAGATAGCAAATTAACTAGATCTTGAAAAGTGGTCTCTGTATGACAGGTGTTTGGAAGGGAGGGGTGAAAAATAAGGATTGGTATCATCAGCCAAAAAGAAAAGTTGTCGAAGCAAGTTATTACATTTTGATGAAAGATTATGATGCAAATTTATTTATTTTTTTTCCAATGGAAAAACATGGATTGATGATTTGTTCACAGTCACATCAGGAAAATGTACTGAGAAAGTAAATAGGGTCAACTTTAATTTCATGTTGACTTTAATGGAAAATCAAATGATGAATGTCCGTTTAAGGACAGAGGCAAGCCCAGACAAGCCCCTTTTGGGTCCGTTTTACACAGCTACAGTAGTGAGTCATGAGAAAATATGCCCTCAGTCAGCTATTTCAAGAATTTAGAGAAAAAAAAATGTCATTTATTATTTAGCCAGGGCTGAAATGCATGTGATGAGAAGATGATGTTCAACTCTATCTGACCTGCGGTAAGGTTGTATTATTCAGAGCCGTTTGCTTTGCCTTGCTCTAAAACACTCAGCATGCTTTTAATGCATGTGTTTGAGCACAAAACACAAAGGTGCAAAAAAAAAAACAAATTTGTCTTCCCATGCTTCAGTGTCTCTGTTCAGAAACAATAACAACAATGACAACATTGTGAAAAAAAATAAAAAAATAAATAATAATAATAATAATAATAATAATAATAATATGGACCTTTTTTAATATATATGTATAATTTATTTATTTTATTTTATTTTTTTAGCTGTTCTAACCTTAAATCCTGAATTAGTAAGAAGCGTTGCCCAGTTTTTTTTTGTTTTTTTTTTATTATTTATTTATTATTTTCTGGATAAACCCATTCTTTTCTTTTTCTTTTTTTATTTAGTGTATATGATATCATTATATATTCTTAACATTTCAAATTGGTTATTTGCATTTCCTGACATTAATTTGATTACAATGCAAATACATAAATATGCAGCTAGATAATACATATATCTATTTATTTCATTACTACTATAAGATTAGGTCATAATCTTATTTGTCCTCTTGTTTTTTGTTGCTTCAGGAATGACGGGCAATTATCTTCTTACTAACCCTCTTCTGAGACCACAAGGCACTAATAACCCCTACAACACCTTACTGGCTGAAACTATCGTATGTAACACACCAACGGTGCCAGTCTTTCACTCTCCAGGTGTGACTACTAATCCACTACACTCCTGTTTGCCCTTCTGCTCATGTGGTACTGTGTAGTGCTACGAGTATTATCCGAGTACTAGGCAGTATTAGTATCATCCCCTCTGTGCTGAGAAATCACACTGATAGATCAAATGCATTTGGCTAAAACTAGTTTTCGGTGTGTGATTTTATAGCAGGCTCACCACATCTTTTATTTATTTTATATAGAATATTTATGTTTAAGATAATGTAATTCAATTTTAATTACTTATTTATTAGTATTAGTTAAAAATTCAGTTAATTTATTTATTTCTGAGTGACATAACACTGTTAACTGTTTGTATTTTGCTTTCTCTTTCCCCTTCCTGCACACACTCAGTGACCTACAGAGAGACAAGTATGCAATCAGTTTTAAATTTGCCCATCAAATGTAATTGTTTTACCATGATTTAACTCTCTGGCCATCAACAGACCATGCATTTATTGTCAAAAATCATTAGTGAGGAAATGTTGCTCTCAATGAAACAATACTTTCATCACCTTTGCATTTTACAGCTTGGCACAAAGCATGTCCATTGCACACACAACTGAGATTTCTTAGTCTAAATGTACACGTCGTTCTGAATGGAGATTGTACTGAAAGCAGTCGCCTTTTCTCTCTGTTAAACACAGTTTTGTTGGACATTGGGTTGAATTTATCTAAATTTTATTTTCTTCATTTAAAGTTGAATGGCTACCGATATTAAAGCCAGTCTCTTCCATATATAAAACAGTTTGTAGGTAATCTGTGGCTCATCCAGTCATGCAACTGAGATTCAGATGTTTTATGAAAATTAAATATACAACTTGGCAAAAAAAAATAAATAATAATAACAATTAATTAATTAATTAATTTACAAATATTATATTTATTTATTTGTTTGTTTTAATTTTTTTTATCAACTTTATTTTATTTATTTATTTTTATTTGATATTTTATTTAGTTTCTATTTTTTGCGAATGTATGACATATGAACCCCTCAAGTTTACACAGGTGTCTTTGCAAAATATTGATAGGTGTAGTTCCCCTCATTAGCTATAGACATGTTTCATTAAGCCAGAAAGCGTCCAGATACTTTAGTTATATTTTTAGCCTTTTAGCCTTTAAAGTTTTTATATATATATATATATATATATATATATATATATATGTTTCATGTATATTTCTTTCTGTAAAATAACCTATTTTGACATGTAGTTAAATAATGCATTTTTTAAAGCGAAAGTAATTTTTTTTTTTGGCCTCACAATTCAGATTTTATAGTTTGCAGTTGTGAATTAAAGTCATAACTGTAAGATCACAATTCTCACAATTGTGTCAAAATGTCAGAATTGTGATTTTTTGTTCTTCAAAATTGTTCTTTATAAGTTGCAATTGCAAGTTGATGTCTCACAGTTCTGAGTAGTTTATATTTTAACCCAATCTCATGAATGTGCATTTCAGTGGCCTATCAGTGGATTTTCTTCCATACTATTTATGCTCAGAAACAGACTTTGGCATGTATATGATTTGCAATAGGTAGGTTGTATGTGCGTATTACATGTATGGCAAAATGAGTGTTATATGCATACCAAGTGGGTATCATATGCATGCAAAAATGGATATCATGCATCTCATACATGTGCACACCAAAGTCAGTTTCTGTGTATAAAAAAAATAAATAGATAAAAATGCTGCTGTAGATATGCATTTTCATTAGACTGGTCTCTCTTTCTCTCTCTCTCCCTCTCTCTCTACATATATATATATACAGTATATATTATTATTTTTATTTATTTTTTGTTTGTTTTTGTGAATTGTTAACTCAGAATTGGGATAAGAAAAACAAGAAAGAAAAGAAAGAGAAAAAAAAGGGGGGAAATAACCCTCATTTTACCCCATGGTGGAAACAGGTTTCCATAATGTTTAGTGTATATGTAGTATCACCAGTATATTTTTTGTCACCCTCCTCCAGTGTAACACATCTCTCTGTCTGTTTACAAGTTTGGTGAGAGATTCTGTCAGAAAAAAGCTCTTGTGTTTCTTTAGCCCTTCTGTCTCAATATCCAGCAGAAATCTCTCTTAAACTCCCTTTCCTCAAATTACTTTCCCTCTTCTGTTCCCATCTGCCATCTCCTTCCTTTGTCTTATCATATCTGTGGAGAGGCTCTGAGAATTGCTGTGTCCGAGCTGCCCACCGGTGGGCTCTCGTAAGATGCAGTTAAAGATTATCGTAGTTCATGTAGATGGCCACTCATTTTCCGGCGTACAAATGAGCTCCAATTACCACATACAGTCCAGTCCAGCAAACAAACCCAACTGTGACATTTAACGAGGGGAAAAGGCCTTATTTGTGATGTTAATTTAATTTGCTAAGTCCTTTGCTTGCGCTAACGTAATTTGTTCTTTTGTTTTTTGGGGGGGCTTTTTTTGGTTTCTTTCACTTTTTTCTGTTAGTGATATCTCATCATGTTTTACAATAAATCATTTTCCTTTTTGTTTTGTGTTCTTTTCGTTCATCAGCAGCGCTCAGGTCTGCTGGCCTGAACAGACAGACTTGATGTGAGTTGTTCAGAGTGAGTTTTCTCTCTCCTGTCTGTTGGATGCTTTCGCTTTCATTGGCTCTCTGTAGTGTGAGAAATGGCTGTTTGTGTTTTTTTTTTTTTAATTTGGCTTTTTTTCTGTTACTTTCAAACCCTTCACCCCCACCGCCTTAACTGCTTCAAATACGAGCTGATGTTGATGATTTCTGTGACTGTCACCGCTCTTTCATCTGTGAATACAAATCTGTGCCGCTCTCTCATTTGTGCCTGTGATGTTTGAAGTCTACAGAATGATTTTAATGTTGTTTGGGATGTAGTTGAAACCAACGATCCAAAATTGGTCTTTGCGAATTGTTCAGAATTGTTTGATTGAGGAAAAATTCATAACTTCAAACTGTAGAGAATTCAAAAAGAAAGAATTGGGCCTGCGCCCAAGATATGACGGACTACTACAATCTAGCATTCTTTACTGTGGTCCAGGCTCTTCAAAAATCCGTAAATACACATGCACGTTATTAGGGCCCGGTTTAACTGGATCTGCTAATAATAATGCACTAAACTACTTATTACTAATTCATCAAGTTTTCACACTCCATATTGTTTCAAAGCAACCTTACAGAAAATCATGATGTTAATGTTTTTAACATATTAATGTCTAGCCATATAGTTACGTCTATGAGTTTAGAACTGAGTGGTAATTTAATATATAGTATCGGTATGCAAGTATATAACTGGGTGATTATATAGCTACATTTAGCGATGAAATTAAACAAATCAGACACTAAGATTTACTATATTGCATATATTGCTTTACAGGAGTGCAGTGTATTTATGCAAACAAAGATTTTATGCATCATGCATACAACTTTATATAGAGCCTGTTTGATCAAATTTTTGGTATACTTACCAAAAATCCAATAATTTAACATATAATTGGGCGGTAATATAGTTTGAGTTTTTCCTAACAGTTATGCAAGCGCAGATTAAATATTTACTATAACTCCTAAACAGCATTAAACATTGTAATTTGATATAGCAGATGATCCTAGAGCTGACGACTTAACGTTTTTCATCCTCTTGTGTTGTTGCAGGACACTCGGTGACGAGCGGCAGAGATACGAACACGTTCGGGACTCTACCACTCAACGGCAACTTTAATAACAGCTACTCACTTCATAACTACAGCGACGCCGTGCAGGTGGTGGATTGCGGACTTAGTCTCAACGACACGGCGTTCGAGAAGATGATCATCTCCGAGCTTGTGCACAACAACCTCAGGGCCGCCGAGTCCCGGATCAGCACCAAAAAGGGGGCAGGGATCAGCAGAGGGGAGGAGTCTGTGGTTGCAGAAACGTCGTCCCTGGTGCAGGTGGGTGGGGACAGCGAAATGGATGGTCTGGGGCTGCACCACACTCATCCCCGCACGCTCGAAGCCCCCCTCATTCCCCAGCGAACTCACTCGCTCCTGTACCACACACAGGAGAGAGCGAGGGCTGATGCGGATGGAGGGCCTTCGCATCCCCACAGCTACATCGGCCAGCTCCCACCTCCGGCCGAGACCGCCCTGCCCTCCCCCAACAGAGACTCGGTGTACACCAGCATGCCAAACCTCAGAGACTCGCCTTTCTCGGAGAGCAGTCTAGACGTGGGCCAGGACCTCTCGCCATCCAAACAAAGTCCGAGCGAAGACGTTTACTATAAAAGCATGCCCAACCTGGGGTCAGGCCAGCAGCTGCACGCGTATTATCAGATGAGCAGAGACAGTAGCGAGGGCCTCATCATCCCTGTCTCGAAAGACACCTGTGTCCCCGAGGGGGACGTACGAGAAGGACAAATGCAGCTGGTCACAAGCCTTTAAAAGCAACTGTAAGCACCGCCCACCATGTACACAGCCCCGCCCATCCACCGATGGCAGAGTGGTCTTCCTTTTTTAGTCTCCCACGTAACTGCACACATTATGGAGAAGTACCGCTGCTGTCCAACGAGTTAAAGCAGGCCCAGACGGAATCCGCTGACTTTTTTAGCACACTTTCTGTGCTGATTTTAGCTGGAAATTTACAGTGCAATGGATAAAGTTGGTGAAATGGTTCATAACAAGTCTTGTTTTTTGGTAAAAGCATTCTTAAAAATGCATGAATTTTTGAATTTTATTTTTTCTTACCCCACTGGCCAGTTTTTTTTTGATTGTTGTTATTACGTCAATTTTACTGACTTTAAACAGGGTATGAAAACTCCCCCTTTTCTCACTTTTCCCTTCTTACCCCATTTTTTTCTTACCTTTCCCACCACCTGTGGTGTTCCTGGTCAGAAATAGTATACGCTGCCAAAATGATCCTAAAATAATGTTGTTTTTACTCAAAACCTGAGGTGCATAAGCCAGGGCTGCCAGGGCTTCATAGTAAAACCAGCCCAACTGCTACTCAAAACTACCCCTATTACATCCAAAACAAGCTCAATAGCAGGGCTTCCATAGGGGTCGTACATAGTCGAAATCACATTGCAGAGGGGCAGGGAATTTTGCTTTAACCCGCAGACTAAAAAAAGACAACCCACAGCAACAGTATAAAAGTAGCTCAATTCCACAGGAAAAGTGTGGATTTGGCAACACTAGTATAAGCACAGATCAATGATGCCAAAAATCATTTATTTCTAAAACAGAAAACAAACCTGCGCTAAATGCAAGAAATCAAAACACTGACAAAAATATTCAATCGATCATCTGATGATAATATAACATAAGAAATGTAAAATGGCCGACAACACCACATTAGGTAAAGGATTTTCAGCACAGCACAAGGGTTAAGAAGGTTTATTCTTAAAAGGGGAAAAATGCCAATGGGTTAAGAAACAATCTTAATTCAAGACATATTTCAACATAATAAACGTTTTTACTGGAAAACAAGAAAACAGTATGGAAACATGATTTTGCCATTTTTAATTGTTACCCTGTTTTTGGTAGCTGAATGTAATCAAATTAGCCACATTTTTTTAATAAACAAACAAGCAAGGGTCAGAGGAAGTGTACAGTAAAACCTGGAGAAAGAGGGTCTTGCAGTGCTCTGTGGTTGCAGATTCCGTGTGGGCCTGGTTCTAGAAATACAGTTTCACATAAAAAAAATACAAATAAAACTAAGCCAAAAAAAAATAAAATAAAGTCTTTCTCGTTCCAGTGCATACGTTTCTCAAAGGATGTACATATATGTCCACATATTTCTCTTTTGAATGCAAGTTTTGCTTTTGCTTTTTTTATTATTATTATTATTATATACAAAAATGGAATTTCCAGGACCATGCAGAGATTGTCCTGACTGAACTAAAGGAGTCCTGTAACACCCTTTACAATCATCGGCGAACTCCCATATGACCACTAGCAAACAAACCCCAGGCCTTATATTTTCTCAATCATACACGGAACTGTCAAGGGTAATGATATAATATAGAACAATATATTTTGTTGTATTGATTGTGTAAAATAAATTGCTATAAAATAATCAAGAACAACCCTAAATATACAGCAAATGAAGAGAGTTTGAAAACGGATGACTTTGTAAAAAGCTTTGAAGCGTGTTTATGATGATGCAATCGCTGGATGACCGCAGGTGCGCCGCGAGAGACATGGAAATTCCTCTGTCCTGTTCATGAAAATGGTTTTGCCGCTTCACATCAGTTTATTTTAGTAGATTCTGATGTTCTCGTGCCTTGCACACATTTATTTTGTGCGAATCTGTGCAAAGCATGAAAAATGTAGCGACTGAAGGCCGCAGCTGAGGATGAAGGAGGACCTTCTTCTTTATAGACATATTACTGCAGCTGGGGTTGGATATTTATTTATTAAATTATTCTTTAAAAATGATACTTTTGTGAATATTTTACAGCACTGGTCGACGTAGTTCATCCTCATAAGCATAATTAAGAAACCCATCTCTGATAAACATGTTAAGGAGCCCATCTCTACAAAGGATGTAAAGTTCTACACTTGTTTAAAAATAAATAAATGTGAATTTTTTGTCTAATGGAACGTGTTTTTATTTGCACCCTGCCAGTTAGAAATTCGAGTTCCTATTTATTTGTTTGTGTGAGAAAAGATGGTCAATCCATTTTAAAACTGAGACGGTATTTCATCACTTTTATCTCGGTGGTTTGGCATGTTTATGCTATTTAAGCTTGTGATGCACATCAAAGTGAAAAGCACTGTAAGCCGATACATAAACTGCAATATGAACCCTCATAAACAGCCTGAGAACAGTTTGCTGCATTCTAGCTAGAGGGCAGTGCACCGGGGAACCACAAGTTCACTTACCGCAGAAAACTGCAGTTTATGAAGTTTTGAACCTGTCTCTCTGAAGCCCTGTTTGAAACCATCAGTCTTCAGAAAGTGTCTCTCAGACAGCTCCCTGCGCTGCTCCTGCTGACGTAACCCAGAAATTTTCCCTGTGCCTCTTTGAAGTCATCTGAGATCCTCACAACTCCTTTAGGAGACGTACGAGTCAAAGATGAGACAAAGGTTATGTGCAGAATAGCGTTCAGGTTTACTGTATAATAAATATTGTGCGGTACAATGACATTTGTCTAACAGTATGTTTTATAGTAATACAAAAAGGTAGAGTGTTGTTTCAAACTGTAATACGTTTGAAATTAAAATTAATAGTTTGCTATACGTTCTTTTGATTAAAAAAAAACAACACCAACATAAAACCATTACGTTTTACAAAACAATTTAAGTGTTAAAGGTTTAGAAACTTAAACTTGAGGTCAAAGCTTCACCGTTTAGATCTTTTGTAGTGTTCTGCCTATAAAAGATCGTCAAGAAGTCAACAGGGACACAACACAGCGTTATTAATTAATCAGACTCAGAGCATAACCTTGAATAGAGGTGTGCTTTCTGGGTGAATATTGATTTGAATTGCCTTGCTGATGGCGAGAGAGCATCAGGCGACTAAACCATTGGGTGATCAGGGCAAAAAACTCTCTGTGGTTTTATTTAGCCTCATTGGGATTCAGGGCAGATGTGATGTGTAGGGTTATAATACAGCATTGATCAGGCACTGCTCCATTCATGTGACTTCAGATTTATGAATAGCATGCATCCAAATCTGTTTTATTTCAGGATTAGAAGAAGAAATTCTGAAAAATGTGACTGGAAAGTACTTTAGGGTGAATCGAACAAAGCTGAGACTTTTCCCTTTCAAATATTTATTCAGCAAATAAATGATTTTTTTTGTTTTGTTTTGTTTGCACATCGATCGCAGCGTCGAGATAAAAGACAGCTCTAAATTAGAACATCATCAAAGCAAAATCTTCACGCTATGTGGATAGAACAAGTCACCTTGTGTTTTCTTCCCCTTGAATATTGCCGTCCTTTACCTGTCAAGACAAGCAATTTAGCTGTGAAGCTTCCAATAGGAAAGAAAATCACAAATAAGATTCCTCAATTGTTTCTTCTACAGCACTGAGATTAAACGGAGAATCTTTAGAAAATTTTCACCTTAAAAATACTTCACTTGTCCTCATGGCGTTTCAAATCACATTTTTGCTGCCGTAGATGGCAAAATGTCCAGCGAATAGTGACTTTTCACTTATGAAATAATGCCTTTTTCAGAGCTCTTGAGACGCAGACCACAGTATAACCTCTTGAACTTCAGAACAACGTCTCAGATTCAACGTCTCTGTGCTAAGATTTGCCAAGACACCACAGTGTTCGATCAATAGACAGAGTTTTTAATTTGATCTCAAACAGCTCTCATCAGATTCGTGAAAAAAAATTCTCTAACCTCTACATTATCTAACTCATTCTGTCTCTGATTCTCACTTTCAACAAAGTGTTATGACTTTTGCCACAATAAAATTCTAATTTGCTAAAGGTAGTTGTTAAGTTTGTATATATTGGGTAGAATTATGGATTTAAAATATAGTCAGTCAGAATAAATGCAGTCAATATGTTAATAATAGGCTTGCGAAGAAGCAACTAGTTAATAGTAAGAATTGGTCCCTATATTAAAGTGTTACCATCTCTTTTTAGTACTTTTAAACATTCATACTTAATACAGTTTAGAAGTCCATAAAGGGGTAGATTTTTAGCGTGGGTATATAGTTTTATGTATCACAGGAGGTTGGAAGTGTGTGCACTGCAGTCTGCTTCTTCACGCTATGGGTCCTGATGACTGCAGTCTGATACTGAGGAGTCTGAAATTAACCTCTCAATAAATGTCATGTTGTGTGCTTCAGTCGTGTCTGGATCTGGATCTATGATGTCACAACACAGCTGTGAGTGATCATTCGAAATTGACTGGCCTCATTTGCTAAGATTTGTTCAGGATTTTATGAGTTTGATGTCATGTCTGCCCTTTAGGCGATGCTTTATAAGAATTACTGCTAATTGATGTAAAGAATGACATTCTGAGTGGCCAAAAAAAGAATCCTACGCAGATGTTACATCTTTTAAACATAGCCTATGGAATGCAGCAGTTCAATAATAACATCTGCTAAATATTCAATAAATACAAGATGGTATCTTAGCTATATTTCAGATTTGTATATTATTATTATTATTTGTCCAATTTGTTTGCTGTTATAGAATTAACTGTCTATTTTCTAATTATGACATAAATTATGAAATGAGGGAAATGTTGTTGTTATTATTCTTATTAGTAGTTGTGGTGGTGGTTTTAGCAGGATTTTATATGCATTTTCTTTTATTATTTATTACAATAAAATGCCTCAGTTTGAAAAACATTATGAAATGTGTTGTAATCGAGTAAATGGCCTGTACTAAAAGTAAATAAATCATTTATCTTAAATTATCTAATGCAGATTTTATGTCTTTTAACCCTTGAATGGTGTTTGGATCTGTGGGACCCATTTTCACTTTTTGTCAAAAGAGAAATGATACAATTAATTATTTTTTCAAACTCATACTCATTGG
>JAUCNO010000241.1:356318-370094 GCA_032353835.1 Enteromius viviparus | reverse complement strand
GTGATGCGGAGCCAGCTGTGATTAATCGACCGCGCTCCTACTCGAAATTAGTTTATTTGCAAAAACTTCACTAAAAAGCATGTCCAACTCGGATATGCAGATGGTTTTCGTGTTTAAAACACAGTAAATAACAACTGTTTGCGTGTCCTCACTTAATGCACATCTCATGTATGAAAAGCATTTTGGGTGCCCCTTGTCTTTCAGGGGCCCAAGAGAGTCCGCCCCTGGTTGGTGGTCATTAAGAAGTATCCATGTATTTTGTTAAAATACACATTTCAAGCAAGATAAAGCAGAGGTTTTAATCATGACAGACGTCTTGCTGCAATTTGATGGTAAAATCAACTTCATGGCGGTTATTAGTCAGATAAACAGCTCAGGTGATTTGCTCAGTTCATTTGGTCTTGCAGACCAGTTCTAAGTGCTAAGGTTTGGGGAATACAGCAGACTACTACAATATGACATGCCTTACTGGAACTGTACAGCATTGATCCACTACCGTCCAGACACCTGAATCTGGTCTTTAAAAGCCTTGAAGTGTGTTTGTCTGCACCATGCTTCTGGATACATGCCCGATTATAGCACTTTTCCTCACCATGATTGCAAAACATATCTTTTAAATGAAATTGCACCAACATCTTGCTTTTCGCAGGCAGTAATGGCGCAAAGTTAATTGCACCAGGCAAATACTGCTGAGTTTTGTCAATGACGCATAATCTGTAATGAGTCTAATTTACATAGAAAGCAGTTGTGTTTGCAAAGAGTAACAATGAGTTGATTTAAATACCTGCTGTGCATTTAGGGACCAGTTAAATTGGATTGTGAGTGGTTAGTAAATAAGATGCAGATTTCTGAAATACTTTGGACAAAAGTATTATATAACTATTTAGTGAATTTGTTTGAATCCGCCTAACTTTAATGCCTTTTGAGACATCCGGTTATTTGCTGTATGAAGAATAAGCCACCTTCTAAATAAAAGACTTTCATCAGTTCCTCATAGTATGGGCCGACCTCATTAACCTCTCGTAATTAAGAACTGCTGACACCATTTACTCCTGGAGTATAAATGGAATGAATCTTTATTAAGTGTCATAAACTGTGAAATGCCGCAGCATTAACCTTTTCAGTACAGTGTTTGAAAAGTATAGCATGTATTCCTATGATGACACCGTGAATGCTGATTACTGCCTGGATAAGCATGGTAAACACAATAGCCCTGACCTGTTTACCAGTGGTCCTGTGGGATCCAGGGAAATATCTATATTAAATGGAATGGGATTAGTTAAACCTTCACCAAACCCTTATTACAAAGGTATTATGGCTAAAGCTACACAAGAAGTCTGTTTCACCAGGTATTTAAAGCTTACTGTAATGATCAGGGTTAAATCTGCTTATGAGACTGGGGAATGAATGCTAGACAGAAAGCTTAACTCTCAGACTGACTTCAGATTTAATATATCATGCAAACAGTCACTCAATACACATTATTCAATAATATAAGGCTAGACTCTTCAGCAACAGGACATACAATAACACAGACGGGAAAACTCATGCAACCATGCTCTCACACACACAGACAGGGTTAAGTTTAGAGACAAACAGTCTGGAAGTGTAGAAAATTTGAGCTGAAAGGAAAGAGTAAAGCAATACTTTTCCTGGAATTATGCCCCTAACTAACACAGATTTTGACACATTTCTCCCAGAAATCATAAGAGTTAATCTTACTTAAAAGAGCTAATCTTTCATAATTGTTATCTCTGTTATTGTTTATTGCTATCAATGTCTTTGTTGTTGATTTAACTTTTTTTTAATGGTTCTCCCAATCCTAAAAATGTGGTTATATTTTTGGCTGGGAAAATTAGCGTTGGCACAGTATATATTTAGTGGACAGCAGCTGTGTTTCAATCGTAATTAAGACACTTAATGATATTGAATATTTCCTCCTATTAAAGTTATTATTTTTTCTTAACCAATTCGTCAGTCAATCAATTCGACCAACCAACCAACCAACCAATTCAATATAGCTCTGGTACACGTGTTTTTTGTTTTGTTTGTTTGTTTGTTTGTTTGTTTTAGGTTTTTTTGGTGCAGTTTAGATTTTATTTACCTTCAAATCACTTTATAGTAACACTTTACATGAACTTTCCTTAGTTAATGTATTGACTAAACGTTAACAAAACATTTGTTACAATATTTATTTATTTTTTTTGTTAATTTTAGTTAATGTCACACCATAGGGCTGCACAAACACCTGTCATCACGCCATCAGGCCATTGAGATACACTGAACCCAGTACAGCCATGTATGCACGCTCTCAGTCACCTGATTACTGAAGCATTAGTTGAGCAAAAACACACTAGTTATTAATGATTAACTTAACAATTTAATCATGAATTACTATGTGTGTTTTTACTCAACTAATGCTTAATTGTGAACAAATTAACCATTAATTAATGCTTAACTAATGCATTATTCTGACTCCCTATTCTAAAGTGTTGCCAATTTTTTTTTATAAATCAAATCATTTTAAACGTAGAGGGTAATTATATTCACATCAGGGCTGTGCAGAACAATTCAGAAGAAAATCTGAATTATTTTCCATTTTTAAATTATTAAATATTTTTAAATATTCAACAAGCCTTTTTATTTACCTTAAAGTCCTACTGATTAATATGTATTCATTCATTGCACCTTAATGACAGTAAATATTATTTTCAAATAGTTTACTTTTTGAATATGACTAATATTCACTAATATTACTGTTAAACGTGTAATGGCCGGATCCTTTCATTAGATATTACATTCAAATCCACATAAATATAACAGAATCAACAACTGATTTATTAAACAGACAAATAAAAGGTATTACAATACTACCATGTTGATAAATGTTTCAAAATCGTAATGCAGTGAAGAAACATTAGTAAGTTTGCCGTGGTACGATACTGCTGACTCAGGGTGGGAGACGCCTCCGGATCTTTCTTCTCTCTTATTGACACCAGCAGGGACTAATGGCTCCACGCTGAGGGCTGCGTGTCCCAGCGTCCATCAGGAGGTGTACTAACATACATAAATGGCTTTCAGAATTACTCCAAACGTGGAAGAGCAATGTTTAGGTAATAGACCGAGATGGATTAGCATGCAGATAAATATTTCAACACTTTGGCTTTGTTTATTGATTTAGTCAGTAATTTCCACTTCAGCTCAAATGAAGGCGGTTCCAGACTGTCCAGACCAATGTCTTCTTCGTGTCTCTCAGCCTGTGAACTCTGGGCTAAAATTTAACAACTTCTCAATAGAGTTTTCTGCTAAAGCAGCAGTAATGTACCTGGCCTAGTTGATTCCCCAGTGCCTTCCGTAGAATAATGCAGTTTAAACAATATAACAATGTCAGCATGTACTCTCTTGGCCTTGCTTTTAAGTCATTTCACAAGTCTTTTAAAAGTTATGTTGAAGCTTGAAGCCAAAAAACAATGACTAACTAGATTTTAACAGCAGTCCAAATATTTATAATTAAATGTAATCCAATTTTTGCTATTGGGAATGGTCAGCATGTTTATTTGAGGCCACATCTCACATGAGTTTCACTAAAAGTACTGAGACAGTCAGAGGGAAAAGCAATCCGCAGACGTGCTAATTAATGCTGAAAGACTTTCCTCTGGCTTGGCGCCTCTTGTGCCGTCCATGATGAGACCATCACGTTTATTTCTGAATACCTTAATATCTCCTTAAGTGATCAATAATGTGCATCATCATAAATCACGCCATGGCTGCAAAGCTGTTATTCCAAAAAGTCAATACCAAACTTGGGAGCAACTAATGGCAGGATTTGGTCTGGTTCCCTGTGGGAAAGGCACCAGAAGAGAAAAAAAAAAGAAAAGAAAAAAAATTAATGCGTACAGTATGACACGAGTTTTCACATCTCAGCAAAGGTAGTCAATGAGCTCCGGTCTGGACTCATCTTTCAGACAGTGTGGCGACTGAACAGGTCTCTAAGATAAGTGTGCTATTGAAGCTCTCTTTAAATTATAGGCTGACATGTGAGAACAAATTAAGAGGATCACAGCTAGCAAACTATTATTTAAATGGCTAAGTTTGTATTAACTTTGTAATAACATCCTGTATGTATAGGATAATGTAATAACATTTCACCATACACCAAAAAAAAATAAAAAATAAAAAAAAAAATATATATATATATATATCATATAAATAATTGTAACAAAGCTGTGTTTTGTTTTTTTTACATTTTAAAATAAAAATGAGTATTCTTGTTTCAGTTCTAATTTATAATGAGTTATAATGTCTATTATTTTCAAATTGTATTTTTTTATTTATTCATATATTTATTTTTAGTTGTTTAAATATTAAATGAATTTGTAAATATTTTTCCAAATTTTACATTACATTTTTACCTTTTTTTTTTACATTTATTAATATATGTATTTTTTGCTATTTAAAATACGAAAGCAAATACTATATGATAAAATTTGTAGATTACATTTTAGATGTAATTTATATTAAGAGTATTTTAATTTAAAAAAAAACTTTGATTGATAACTCACTAATTAATAAAAACAAACACACCATAATTCATATGTATTAATTATTTCTTATGCAAATACTATTTTCAAATAAAATAATATTATTATCAATAAACAATATTTGTTTCTAACAATAAACAAACAGCATAATAACAATACAATGCTTATTTAATTCAGTTATAGCTTCTTTATTAATCATTTCATTAGTCAATACATATTCAAATTTATATACGTTGTAAAGGTAACACTTGTTCACAGGTTCATTGGATGTACATTAGTTCCAAAAACAATTCTGCAGCAATTATTAATCATATTTAATGTTAATTTCAACATTTACTAATGCATTAATCAAATCACTATTTGAACCAATTTAACATGAATAAACAATGAACAACTGCATTTTTATTAACATTAAAAAAACGTTATAAATAATGTCATTGTTCATTGTGCATTAACTAATATTAACAAATAAAACCTTATTGTAAAATGTTTTGTTTCGTTTTAAGATGGATCTGAGTTGACCAAGATAAAATTCAAGATTCAGAAAAAAGATCAATTCCACATTTTTTTTTTCTGAGCCCAGATTTAGTTTTCTATCAAACGATACTATTGAAGTAATGTTGGATCCATGCCCTTTGTTCAACACATGCTCAGATAGACTATAGCACTCATGAACACCTGTTCTCAGATCACGCTGTGAAATCATACTTCACAGCGGCTGACAAGCGTGACATACTCGGAAACAATTCTACAATGTAAGTAATGACTTTTACATTTCTGCCAGTCCATCAGATTAGACACAAAAAGCTCTGGTGTCAAAAGCAAACCAGCGCTGAAATGGCAAAAGCACCTTAAATTAATATCCATGTATTCAGTCTCATTACACAACACCAAATGTATTGTCAGTCATTGTGAGCACTTTTGACAACATCTGAAAAACAATTTAAAACAGAGTGAAGAGTTGAAGGGTGAGTGTGTGCGTGTGTGTTTCAGAAGGAGAGTGCTAAATAACAGGCTCAGTTTGACAGTCAGAGATGCTACAGGTTGACAGGCATCTCACTCCTGGCCAGTACTGCATAGGGAGGTGTGTAAGTGTGTGTGTGTGTGTGTGTGTGTGTGTGTGTGCGTGTTTGAAGAGGACAGGCTCGGGGTGTTTTGACTAATAGGAATCCAGGGCACAGCGATTTCGGCATCCAGAGCAGACAGTTGAAATCTCTGGGCAGTTAGTCTGTGCAGCCTCTCAAAGATTTTCCTGTCAGATTAGCTCTATAAAAGCTGAAAGGTTTTCAATAGTACAAGAAAGAGAGAGAGAGAGAGAGAAAAGGTAGAAGCTTCCTTCATTGGAATTTAAAAACTGTGTTTTTATGTGCCAACTTATGTATTGGCAATAAATACATCAGTAGATCATACAAATTATTTTGCAAAACCGAAGTCTAGGGAATTCAAATGTACTGCATGACATTGACTGTTACTCTACAGGCTATATTAATCAGTTTATGTATGCTTTATAAATATTGTGTTTAATTTTAAATTAGTAATGAAACAACGTCTCAGTTACGTATTGTCACGGAAGCAGGACGAGAAATGAATGATCTGAACGAGTCCCCTTGTAGCGCGGTGGAATACTCAAACACGATGGAAGCGCGAGTGAGCAGGTAAGCCACGCTATTTGATCTGTGAACGCTCCTAGTAAGGAGTAAAGATTTCCACCAAGAAACCCGCGTTCACACACGCACACAGACAGATATATAAACGCTCCGAAGAGCATAGATTGTACTCACGTGAGTTGAGGAGTTGAGGAGACCTGACGGGGAGAGTCATGAACTCAATGTCTGGTGCTAAACGATCACCAGCTTCCTGTTTATATACCTGCGTGAGGTTACTTCCGGGTTCCCGCAACCTCACGTGATCTGGTACGTGTGACACGTATGTAACCCTGAAGAAAGAAATGGACACATCACCTCAGATATGACAGACAGAATTGGGATCTCATTAGACTAGAAAGAAAATACATAATTTCTGTCAATGGTTATGACATACAATTAGGTTACACTTATTAATTTCTGTGTACACTTAATCTATGTATATGTTATCAGATGTCACCCTGGGAAACAAAATAAGTTGGGGTAAATTTTCAGATTTTTTTGATTTTTTTGAATGCTGAATATATAAGCTTTACATTTATGTATGGATTCCTTAATATAGGACACTATTTTGCAGAGAAAATCAGAATCTTAAAGTGCAAAAAAATAAAATAAAATAAACAAATATTGGGTTGTCCAAATAAAGTTTTATAGTATATGTTTACAGTAGTAAATATGCCAAATGTTTTCAAGGAACATGATCCTACTTAATACCCCAATGATTTCTGACATAAAAACTGAAGAATGCATCACTTTAATTTTTTAAGTGTATTTGAAAATATATATGTATATTGTGACAGCTATTAATCATCGCCACCACATCCCTTATTTGCTACACTTCACCAGGCTCCTGACTTGGTGTGCGAGAGAGGAGGGGCACAGGAATTAGCAGGTCTGTCGACACGTGATGGGGCACACCTGAGATGAATTAAGCCTTGTAACCGCTGGACCCCTTACCTCGACCCTTCTCAAACACTGCCTAACACTTCTTTATTTTGGACACTTTTCCGCTGGTGCCTGTTTCAGAAAGGAGGTTAAGTGAAAACTTTGAGTTTGTTAACCCTGAGATAAGAGAAACTCTGGGTTTTCCGTTTCAAAAAGGCAGGTTTGTCAAACCCGAGAAGCAGGGTAAATCAAGCCTGTTTCTGAAAGAGAGGTAACTTTAACTCAGAGTCAGTTACCGTGGTAACTTACTCTGTGAACCGAACCTGGTCGGGAGCAGGTTTTATTCTCTAAACTCAGAGTAAACTCTGTCGGTCTCCTCCCCTTTTTTAAAGACGCAGCGGTATTTCTCGCCGTAGCCTTAGTCATTCAATGCCCACATTTCGGACACAAACAGAGAAGAAAGTAACGAATATTGCTTGTCCTTTTTTTGAGGATCCCATAGATGAAGAGGTTGTATTCATTCGATTAAATTACATTTAAGTCGGTCAAGGATTTTGAGACCCAGAATGGATCTTTTTGTCTTTTCCCTTGTAACGATGGTATTGTGTGGTTGAGCTATCCAGGATAATTGTTAAAAATACTTTTCTAGCGGCCGAACATTAATAACCAATTGTGTTTTTTTTTCTTTTTTGGGCTCAAGTTTCATCTTTAAGTCAAGTAAAGTCGGAATGCTGGTTTATACATTGAGTCATGGTCTAGGTGTTTGATTACAGTGTCAGCACACGGGTGACCCGGGTTCGCTTCCTGTGTCCATCGTAATGTTTTTTTTGCTTAAATAACAAGTAAAATAATTATTTATTACAATATTATATATTAAATATTAATTATTAAAATCGTGGCCATGTTCTTACATTTCTTTGCTAATGGAAGCTTTCTGTATCAGGGATGCAGAGAAAGTAATGTAGGAAGTACTGTATGCACTGTATGTATTTAAAAAAACAACAACAAAAAAACATGACATGCTCAAACCTTACCTGATTGAATTATATTTTTTAATTTCATTTTCAGCTGCTGCCATGTTCTTTTAATACCTGCAGGATTGCAACTACATGACAGTTACAATTAGATTCAATAACATAGTTATTAGTTTTATCTAACTCTGATCAGCTGTTCTAAACCCCAAACTCTGAGTTTTTAATCTCTGGGTTGATCAACTCAGAGTTCAAGTTGAAACTCCGAGTTGTTTGAACCTCCTTTCTGAAATAGGCCCCCGGAAACATTGCCATATTTTCACAGGAAAGCTCGCCCAATAAAGTAGCTCAAAACTAAGCCATTTTTTAGTCCTCGGTCCTCGGTAAACTTATGTTTCAGGGGTAAAATAATTTTTTTGGCGTGGTTTCCCTAATTAAAGTAAGATACGTTTTAAACGATTTAGTCCGATTTGCTCAGCTGTTTTATCGGTTCACTGAAAAAAAATGTTCACGAACCATATTATGTTTACACAATGACATTGGTCATGATTTTGATTAGAGTCAGCTGGTTAATGGAAACATATATCTTAAGACATGATAAAAGTGGGGCAACTGAACCAAAGCATCACCTAAGAGAGGCTAGTATTTACACACCTTTACAGTAATGAGGTAAACATCCCCTGACTTAGGTTCCGTCATGGCCTCAGCTGACTGTCCCTGCAGTTAGAGTGATTACACATCCATCAGTTTGTAAAAATAAAATAAAGGCAATTTTACACCAAATGGGCTTTGAGCCATGGGCCTTGTGTTGGTGAGTGGGTAGTAATTAGCAGAAAACGGATCTACCTAATCAAAGATCAGTAACTAGACTCCATCAATGTAATTTTGTGCAGAAGAAGAGAGGTAGGAGGGGAGGGAGCAGGATTCTAGCTCAGGTTTCCACAGCCTTGTGTTACACATGGTGGGGCAGTGGCCTCTAAGGAGAGGCGCTGAATGAGATCTTCTCTTGCCGCCCCTCCATGAATCATTCAGCATCTTGGAGCAGACCGTGAGCCGAGTTTAGTAGTGGTGCTTAAACTGAAATAAATTCATGAGAACAAGAGATAGAAAGATGGGAGATAGAGAAGAGTGAGAAAGCAAAAGAGAGCTGAACTGTTTAGGACTGAATGTGAAGTGGATCACCCTGGACGTGTCTTCTGCTGGCCGGGGTTTCCATCATGCCGAGGCAAACTGGACATTAAAAGCCCTTTAAACTTCTGAGCCCCGAACCAATCCTAGGAGAATTAAGATTCATCTCATTGGAAAAAGCAATGGATGCTGAGGTAATTCAGGGATATTTCATACACTTCTGCATATGTCTGCAGAGAAAGCAACTCAATGAATGAAGTAAAGTTTAAATACTCGTAAACTGGGATACTTTTTTTTTTGTTTTATTTAGCCTAATATATAATACTGTAGGATTATATCATATAGAGTATAAATGTTTGTCTCAAGATTGTTTGAATCAGTACTCTTTTACTTTATCAATAATACACAAGCTGACAAAGCATTGTATTTTTGGAAAATAGTTAAAACATTGTTTTGAGGAAACATGGAATTCTCATTAATGCCTATAAAGGAAAAAATATATATAAAATTGGAAAAAAATAAAGGTAAAAGGTGTAAAGAGTACAGGTTAGGTGAATGCAAATTCAGACTATAAGCAGCAAAAAGTCTTTTGTGTTATAGGAGAATGTGGGACAGTGACCAATGATGAGCTCTAGCTCTTTCCGAAGTCTCAAGCCATACTGTGAGCTGAGCACTGGGATCCAGTGACATGGAGTTTTGGGACAATAGAATGGCCTCTCAGATGATGGTCAGTTAACCAGATAGACTTTCCTTCTCCATTAAAATCAGCTTTAATGTCTCAGTGACTCACTTGGAAATACAGCAGCATGTACTTAATAACAGTGGAAATCTAAGTCATCATGGAAATGAAACCTTTTATTTTTTTAAATTCAGACCTGATCAGTTCTGATTATAAGAAAAAAAAACTTTAAACTTAAAAACAAATCCTTAGACAATCTTTATCTCTACACTCTTGTGTAGAGATAAAGATTGTCTAAAGATTTTTAGCAATAAACAGAATAATATGTGTATTCGTGATGTATACTATATATATATATATATATATTACAATATTTTTTTATTGTAGTTTTATAGTTTTTGCGGAGTCATATAAATATTCAGATGCTGCAATTAAGTAATGATAAAGTTTTAAAAAAGTGTTTTAATTGGATATCTGTAAGAAGAAATTGAAATCATGATTGTATTTTAAGCGGATGCACTAGATGACATGCTGTGTGTAATGAGAGAAGAACATTGACAGGCTGCCAGAGGCTTGGCATCCCCTCTTGGCTTCTTTGCCAGCTGATAGACAGGACTCAAGTGTGATGCCAGCTTTATCTTACAGAGCATTTCCTAGTATCTGCACTTTCACTTTTGTAAACAAATGACTGACAGCTTACTTACTGTGTTTTATGTTGTTCTGTTGAGGCAGTCTTTTGTTGTCAGTAAATAGTTAACCATCTAAAGCCTGACATATGAAATAATAACTGAACCATTTGTTGAACACTTATAAAATGTGTTTTTGTTGACTATTAGGATTTATTTGTACATATTTGATGCCTTTTATGGACCATATAGTAGGAGAACATATTTAATATTAAAGGTGGAAAAGCTCCTCTGTTTTATTTACAGGCCCAAACTGAGCCATTCGGAACATTTGCTAATATTTATATGGCCAAAAGTAGATGAAATTAGTCACTTGAATTGTAAATAAATGGAAAAAACAGTCTAGCAAGCTACATAAATGCATCTAAATATAAGTTGTGACTCTATATCTCCATTTAATATGTCTAGGTTATTTAGCAATTATATTTTTTATAATTTTGTTTTGTATTTTTATTAAGTTTTATGATCAAAGCCCTATAGATTATATATAGTTCTATATACATTCCTCAAATGTATCATATTTAATATTCACATTTTAGTTACTTCAGTCCAGTAAGTGTCGATTTATTACTAACACCATTTTTACATTTACCTTATTAAAATACTTGTGCACCACAACCTGAAGTGAGACGTTTTTATAATAATTATAGTAAAAGGCTTTTTTCTTGTTAAACATACCTTACGATGCAGATGACAGAAGATTTTTTTATTATTATTATGTTGACAAAAAAGGGGATTTAGTCATTTCTGTATCAAATAGGATACAGGATATCTTTTAAAGGGTACAAGTAATCACAATTGGACAATTCCAAAAAGGAATGTTTTATGATGAAGTGTAAACTTATTGTAACTTATGTAGTTTTAGATGGTGTGCTTCTTGAAATAAGATACTATTTGTGTGTTTGTGTGTGTGAGGAAGAAAGAGAGAGGGAGTGTGTGTTCCATCTGTTCATAGAGGTAAATCAAGCATCAGTAGCACCAGACAGAAATAGTTCATTTATTGGAAGTTTCTGTATGTCCGTGACCTTGGCCCAAATACCATCCCATGACAGGAACGGAACCGTGTAATCTTGGATAAAAATAGATTTGCCCTCAGGTTTAAGGGAACCAAGATAGGACAAACCTATGCTGAGTTGAGCTTTCCAGGATGCTAGACAATAAATCCATAATGATTTCTGTTTTAGACAGATGTTTCTTGACACACACATACGCACAGACCCCCGCTTCCGTAGCAAACTTTTTATTAATGACTTCCCATGGTGGACGTGGTGAGTGTGATATGACATTGTTTCCTGTTGTACTTGAAATAATCACAGATGCTCTTTACAAAACTGGATAAGATCACACACAGTTCCCACATCTGTACTCAGTCACTGCGTTGAAGGTAAGGGCTCCCGCTTTTTCCATATGGAGTTTTTTAGATTAACTTTAAAAAAATATTTCAGGTTGAAGATAGACCTATATCACACGATAACTAAAAATGTACATATGTGTAAAATATGCAGCTGCTGATGTGAATTTATTCTTGTACCAAATAAAGCATTTTGAGCAAATAAACACATTTTTATGTAACTTTAATAGTAGAATGACTCATCATATATCAAACTGAGATTCACAGTGTTTCTTTTACAAAACATTTTCTTTGTTTAAAGACAAAAATATATAAAAATTATTAAGCATTTCAGTATTTTGTTATTATATTTGCAATATTTGTGAAATGTAAAAAAAATCCTTTACATTTCTCATAATTTGAGAATTATATGGTAATCGTTTTACTTCCAAAACCACATATTTTGAAATATTTTACAGTAAATCTTTCAACAATTTTGCTAAGGTATAGGGTAAGTTAAATTAAGGAATGGTAAATTACAAATATTTTTTCCTGTAAAAATGACAAACTTTTTTTTTATAGTGATTCTTTTAAATATACACACACACATTTTTTAAAGTATGTTTTTAATAAAGCAAAGGGCCCTATATATATATATATATATATATAATATATAAGGTGAAAGTTTATTGAAAAAGATAACTCCGTTATAGTTATTAATTGTTTTACTTTGATAGTAAAAAAAAAAACAACTGCAGTTTTATTGAGATCAATTGAAATGCACAATGAAATCACAAATTGATTTTTGAGAATTGATTAAAATTGTATGTGTTTTTGCTAATTACCTATATATGTACAGTATATATATGGTCATATACGTCTTTCAAAACATAACTTCAAAAGGCATATGATTTTTATCAACGTATAAAAACAATATCTTTCCTGTTTGTCAAGACCAGGGTGGACCATGCCATTCTTAGTGCTGATTGATGAACGGTCCTTTTAATAGACTGTGCAGAAAAAAAAAAACATTTTAGATAAGATAAGTAAGGCTGTGCTCAGACGATTCATGGTATGTTGTTGACAGGGTTTGTTCAAGGCCACATGTGAAAAGATATATTACTTACTGGATGTAGGGCGATGTAGCCAGAGTGAAAGAAAGTTGGTGATGATGGTTATTTGTGACCAATCACTGTGAAACATACAATTGTTTTATATAGTAATTTTCTTAAAGAATATAATTAAAGTAAAACAAATAGGGGCTTATTTTCATGCAACTTCTAATGCTGTTTCTAGAAAAAAATGATAAACTCCTTTGTTTATGTTTTTTTGTGTCTGTGATTAACAGAGTTTAGAGGAGCGCTGCCAGCGGATCCTGCAAGATATGGAGGGGTCTTTGACAGCTCGGGACCGGGTGGGCATTCAGGACTTTGTTCTCCTGGACGCCTACACCAGTGAGACAGCATTTATAGACAACCTCAGAAAACGGTTCAATGAGAACCTCATATATGTGAGTTCTGCACCCACTCATATGACCTCCTTTAAAATAGACTTTCACTTTCATTATTGAGATGGGGGAGAGAATAATGTGGACTCTCATGCTGAGCACAGGTCAATGCACACAGGTAGTCTACTAATGGAAATGTTCTTGACGTCTAATTTGTCTTTTAACAGCGAATGGAAACTGGCTTTGCTGATGATTCAGCATATAGAGTTTTCTGTTTAAGGTTATCAAGGGCAACTTGCAAGGATAAACCATATTCCTTATTGTCTTTCTTTAACCCATCATTGTTTATATTTGTAACTCAGTACTCTGTTGAGGCAAAATGCCACCTGCTTCGGATGTTATCACTCGACTGAATGGGCCGTTATCAGTCGTTATCAGCCCATTCATATGGGTCAGTAGGGGCCTG
>JAUCNO010000241.1:334291-347667 GCA_032353835.1 Enteromius viviparus | reverse complement strand
TCTTTTTTTGTCTTTATTATAACACAGACAATATATACAATACTTTTAATCAATTTCAACAGTGTTTTATGTAATTTCTAAGGGTTCTTTTAAAATGGTGCCAATCTTTTGTATATACACCTTTGCATGTGGGTATGGGAAGCTTTTTAATTTTGGTAGAAAAAACCAGGCGGAATTCCCCAAAATAGCTGCAGAGTGTAGCCATTAAAAAAAATAAAGAAAAACTCTTCTTCTTTTTCTTGTTCTCATCCTATTCTCAGCATAAAAAGCAGCAGAAAGGAGGAAACAATTCTGGTCACACTTCTTACTTTTTTTGCTATTACCTCGTATGCATATTACTAGCATATTGACAGTTTAATTATATTTACAAAACATGTAGTAATGCCTTATTCTGCTTGACCATATAAACCCCCAACTTGACTACCTTTTACTCAGAGACAAATAGGAGTTCACTGAGTCAAAAGCCGTAGTGAATATTTAATTAATAGTGGGAATTGGTCCCCTACCTAAAATGTGACTGGAATTTCCCCCACTTTTCTATTGCTTTTGATGCTGATGATAGTCATTAGTGCAAGTTGCATTTTTGTTGGTTTCTGCATTTTTAATGACGTTGTGACAAGGCTCTAAACTCTAAAGTCATTAGTCCCATGACATTTACAGCTTGTGGACCATAGTTTGGTGATTGGCTCTAAAACAATTGTGTCAAATGTGGCAGATTTCAAGGTGCATACATAAAAGAGTCTTGTGACAATGGGAATACTAACGGAGGGCTCTCTTCGGGTATTATACATTTTCTTGCATAATAAAAAGACAGATGCAAGAAACTTTGACAGACTTCGGAGCCCCAATTTTCAAATTCTCAAACAAAAAGTCCGCAAGAATGTTTGGAAATTTTTTTTTTTTTTTTTCTCCAATCTCTTATCTCTGAAATGCTTTAGTTAGTTATCCTTTAAAAAACAGAGAGAGAGAGAGAGAGAGAGAGAAAGAAGTCTGGTCATCTTAAGAAAGTGGAACATCACCATCTTTAGATTTTGCGTCTGCTTGACCTGCTGTAAAATCCTGCCAATAACAGCTTTTGGTGATAGCAAGTTTTAGCTAGAAAGAAAGATTTAAGCTTGGTTTTTACTACACGTTTGTCGAATTCTCAAAACCAAAAGGTTTTCAACCTTCAATTTTTACCTTCAGTTCATGTCCACTGACTAAATAAAGTTGCATCACCTTACTTTTACCAAGAAATATAAGTGAAGTAGCAGATTAGCCCAGATGCCATGTTTTAGAGCCAGAGACCCAACAGTACTGGCTTGTTCCCATTCAGTGCTTCCAGCCTGTGAGCTCACTGTGTTATTGCTGAGCTAAGAGGGGAAGTGCTCGTGTCCAAATATCTGTAGAGACAGAGGAAGTCAGACTGCTGGATGGGCAGAGATTGCAAGTCCTCAAGTGAGGATTAGAGTGATTGCAGTATGAGCTGGATTTGGAAAATGCCACAAGTTTTTTTTTTTCTTTTTTGGTACATGAAAAGCATAGTCGGAGAAACACTGACAACATTTTCCCAAGATATGCTGGAGAAATGTCAACATGAGCAACCGTTCCATCACCCCAACTCCCTTGCTTGTGTTTAGAAAAAAATAACAAGCTGGCAGACTCTGAATATAAGTCTATTTTGGAAACAGATTAAAATGTTTGAATGTTTACTGCTAATAAAATAGAGATTAAATAATAAGTTTACCAAAATAAATAAATAAATATGCCAATTTTATTCCTGCCCTGTAATTATTTATTTTATTTTATGTTTTGTGAAATCAGTGACACTGAACCTGAAGTAAAATTCTTTAAGTTAAATTATTTATGCCTACTTTTTGTTTCAGATTTTTTTTTTTATCTGTCATTTTAAAACCACAAGTTTTAAAAATATTAATACTTCCTTGTGCTTTACAGTAAAAACAGTATAACACAACAAGACAATATTCTATTTTTTTTAATTAACTATTTCATGAGTTTGCGCTTCCTCAATCCAGAAGGATAAAGTTTAGCATATTTGGCGTGCTGTCCGGGGGGGCGAGCCGGGAGGACGGTGGACACCAAACCCTAGAGGCTTGAACCCTAGCTAGGGCTAGGGATGGAGGAGGGATGCGCAAAAGGCGAGGTGCGGAAGAAAAGAGATCAGGGTTATTTATAGTAGGCAGCAGGGTATGAGGCGGTGTAATGAAGAGATTGATTAGGTAATGTGGTGCCAGCCATGATCAATCGACCAGAGCTCCTCTCGAAACTAGTTTATTTGCAAAAAGTTGACATATTTTATGCATATTTTAAAAAATGTCTCAAAAAATCAGGCTGAACTTTTTTTGTGTGCTGAATTCTACTCACAATATAAATCAATAAAAAAGGGTGCAATTTGACTTTCATTATATATTAAATCCTTAAAAAATAAAATCACAGCTTACAAGTTAAAATATTTCAGTAAAAATAATTTATTAATGGTATCACTTTACAATTAAATTTGTTATCATTTTTGCATTTTAGGGTTAAGGTAACACTTCATAATAACTACAAACTATTAGTCATTAGTTACCCTTTGAGTCGAATCAGTTTGACATTACATATGGGCTTCAAAGAAAAGGCCAATGAAAATTGCCGTGCACAGATTGCATTCAGGTGCACCTCATCACTACGTGAGTATAAGAGGGCACGAATGCAGTGCACCTGCAGACCTTCACTTCGGAGCCTTCGCTGCTGGAGACTCCCTCAGCTTTGGTGGAGAAGTTGGAGAGAGGATTGATTAAAAACAGTCCCTGCGAGTTAATGCTCTCTCATCTGACAGCGTTCACTGGGAGGCTGTCCAGCTGTACCAGCTTTTTGCATTCCAGTAAGCAAAGACCTAGTGAGTCCACGGAGTTGCCGCAAAAGGTCTTTCCTGTCTTTCCAGGAGAAAAGTAGTAATTTCCTCACAGTTGGAAAGGTGAATAATGTTGATCCGACTGTGCGCTTCTGGGTGTGGAAGCTTCCTCACTTCATTGGACGGACATGATCGCTGCCTCACGTGTCTGGGCCGAGAACACGCTGAGACCGCTTTTGTGGAAGGCTCATGTGTTCATTGTGAACAGATGGCCATGGCTTTGTTGAGGACCTGCCTCTCGTTCGTGAGACAGCTCCCCTCATCCTTTCCACAGTCCCTTCTGCTCCGTCCCCCGCTGAGGCACATGATGCCAGGTTGGTGGCCTGACGTTGAGCTGGCCGCGGGCAAGGGGTGCCGCCAGCAGTTCAGGGGCCCGCCAAGAACACCTGCAAGTCTGCAAGTCTCTCTGGATCAGCGCTTCGCTGGGCAGAATCCATTTGGAGTCACACAATCTTATGCCGCCTTTGCACAGCACTTCATGGAGGTATTAGGCAGGACTGATCACGCAGCTTCTGCAGGTGAAGAACTTTATCACTTTCGACAAAATAACCTGTCAGTCCAAGAATATTCCATTAGATTCCGTACCCTGGCAGCATCCAGTGGCTGGAACGAGAGAGCGCTGGTGACATCGTTCCGCCAGGCCTAGAAAGATTTATGCAATTGACTCTCCACTGCTCTGCCCAAATCATTTCTTACTCTACATCACCTACTAGCACTTTGTCTGTAAGCCCCCGTCCGCCAGAGTCCTCCAGCCCTCCAGAACCCTCACAAGAACCCATGCAACTTGATCGTTGCCATCTAACACCTCAAGAACGTCAGAGACAGATGGCACAAGGCCTATGTTTATACTGTGGTCAATCTACTAGATTCAGGCTCTGCAGGAAATTTTATCGTGGGGCAACTCGCTAGACGGTTGGGCATCAGAACTGAGCCCACAAAGAGGCGATACCAAGTGCAGTCTATTACTGGAAAACCCCTGTCTAACCATGATCTGTTACCTGTTAAGCTCCGCATGGGGGTGTGTCACGAGGAGGAGATAATGTTATTGGTTCTGGAGGGTTCCACCATGGATCTGGTGTTAGGGCGTCCGTGGCTGGCAAAACATGAGTCCATCCTCTCCTTGGGCACGGGAGAAGTCATCAAGTGGAGTCCTCAGTGTTGGACTGGATGTTTCTCGTCCCTTCCTCTTCGTCCTGTATCTCCACTGAAAGTATGTACTACCTCAATTGAAAGTCCTACTGAGAACTTATCTGTTGATGTTCCTCCTGAATATAGTACGTTCCAGGATGTCTTCTGCCCCAGGAGAGCTGCTCGCCTGCCACCTCATCGCCCATGGGACTGTGCCATTGATCTGATCCCGGATACCCAAGTGCCCAAAGGATGGATTTACTTACTGTCACTCCCTGAAACTAAGGCTATGGAGGATTACATCAAGGAGGTTCTCGAACACGGCTATATCCACCCATCCACATCCCCTGCTGCTTCGAGTTTTTTCTTCGTTGCTAAGAAGGATGGTGGCTTACGCCTCTTTATAGACTATTGTGCATTAAACAAAGTCTCTATTCCTTTTAAATATCCCTTGCCTCTGGTCCCTGCAGCCCTTGAAAAGCTTAGAGGTGTGAAGGTCTTCACAAAATTAGACCTACGCAGCACTTATAATTTAATAAGAATTAAAAAGGGGGACGAATGGAAAACCACTTTTGTGACCCCAACTGGCCACTATGAGTATTTGATTATGCCATATGGGCTTGCTAACGAGCCTTCCATCTTCCAAGAATGTATGCACGACATCTTACGTGAGTACCTTGACAAGTTTTTAGTAGTATATAGTGATGATGTTTAATTTTCTCACCTAATCTCCTAGAACACCAAGTCCACGTCAGCAAGGTACTCACCAAACTAAGAGAACACAATCTCTACTTGTAGGCAGAAAAAAATGTATTCCACCAGTCGTCCACACAGTTCCTGGGATATAACATCGTTAGTATGGACACAAGAAAGGTAGAAGCAATCCTTAACTGGCCCCAACCTACCTCTGTTAAAGAATTGTAGCAGTTCATAGGATTTTCTAATTTTTATAGACGATTCATACAAAACTATAGTATGATCACTTGTCCACTCACTTCACTCCTTAAGGGAAAACCTGCACTCCTTCCATGGAACCCCGAAGCTTCCCAGGCATTCCAGCAGTTAAAGACTGCCTTCACGTCAGCACCCATTCTCACTCATCCAGACCCACACAAGCAGTTCTTCGTGGAAGTGGATGCGTCCACAACAGGAGTCGGAGCCATCCTTTCGCAGCAGCAGGGGAACCCACCGCAGTTAAAGCCGTGTGAGTATTTCTCAACAGAACAGAAGTTGATCCCGGCGGAGAGAAATTTTGACATCGCCAATTGAGAACTCCTGCCAATCAAGTTAGCACTCGAAGAGTGGAGACACTGGCTGGAGGGGTCACTACAACCATTTCAGGTACTTACTGACCATAAAAATGTACAATACCGACGAGATGTAAAAAGACTTAATCCCCGTCAGGCAAGATGGGCATTATTTTTTACTAGATTCGAGTTCACGATCTCCTACAGACCAGGTGCCAAGAACATCAGAGCAAATGCTCTCTCCCAATGTTTACTCCAGAGCAAGACATTGAGGAAGTGGAGCCCATCTTGCCTGAGAAACTGTTTGTCAACCCTATTCAATGGGTGACCCCTCCAGCCGCCGTTGACCCGGCTCCGGTTCCTCCGCCGGGTTGCCCACCAGGTCTCCGTTTTGTCCCTCACGCATTCCCATCATCCATACCACGCACACTTTACTGGGCACTGGGCATCCAGGGGCCAACAGGACTCTCTCGCTCCTGAAAGAGCAGTTCTGGTGACCACACAAGGACTGCGATGTGCAGAGGTACGTGAGAGGGTGTCGGGAGTGTGCCATGTCAAAGACACCTCGTCATCTACCTGCTGAAAAACTCGTGCCACTCCTGACACCTAACCGCCCCTGGTCACACCTAGGAGTGGATTTCATCACGGACTCGACCGCCTCCAAAGGTAACACCTGTATTCTCTTCATTATAGATTCTCAAAATTCTGCTGTCTCATCACTCTGAAAGGTCTACCAACTGCCTGGGAGACAGCACAACCACTATTTCATCAAGTTTTCCGTAAATATGGGTTAGCTGAAGACATCGTCTCCGACAGAGGCCCTCAGTTTATCTCACGAGTGTGGCAGCCATTCTTCCGGCTCCTAGGTGTGACCATCAGCCTGTCCTCTGGCTACCACCCTCAGACTAACAGCCAGACAGAAAGGAAGATCCAAGAAGTGGGGCGGTTCCTCCATACCTTCTGCCATGACCATCAGAACACCTGGAACCAGTACCTGGGCTGGGCCGAGTACACACAGAACTCCCTGCGCCAAGCCACCACCGGACTTTCCAGTGCGTACTCGGTTTCCAGCCCCCACTCTTCCCATGGTCCGGTGAGCCATCTGACGTTCCAGCTGTCGACTACTGGTTTCGGGAAAGCGAGAGGGTCTGAGAAGAGGCTCATCAACATCTTCAGAGGGCAGTGCGTAGGCAGAAGACCACCGCTGACTGCCGCCGGTCCGATGCTTCAGTCTATCAGGTTGGACAGAAGGTTTGGCTCTCGACCAGGGACCTCTGCCTATGCCTGCCCTCCAGGAAGCTGAATCCCAGATATGTTGGCCCCTTTACCATCAGGGAGCAGATCAACCCGGCTACCTTTTGTCTCCAGCTTCCATCACATTACAGAATTCACCCTACCTTTCACGTTTCACTGTTGAAACCCTGCCATGACCCTTTGCTTCATCCCACAGAGCCTGGTGTCGAAGAACCCCTCCTCCTATGGTCGTGAAAGAAGGCACAATCTATAAAGTCAAGGAAGTCCTGGATTCCCGGCGTCGTGGTGGGCGGTTAGAGTATCTCCTCGACTGGAAAGGCTACGGCCCAGAAGAGAGGTCATGGGTTCCGCGGGAGGATGTCTTGGATGAAACATTGCTGAAAGAATTTCATAAAGCTCACCCCAATCGTCTGGCGCCCCGAGGCAGAGGTCGTCCACCATAACGTCGGAGGGGTCCACCACTCACTCCCTCAGTCAAAGTCCGAGCTCATTGATTGTAAGTGGACTCTTTTAACACATGTTTCTTGTTGTACTTACCCATATCTCTTGCCTGTTGCTCTTCAGTGTCCTCAGTGAATCTCCTCGTACTCTCCTGGTCCCCTCTTCTCCTCGTCTTCGTCTCCTGGTATTGTGGTGTGTGGTCGTGGTCTTCTGTGTGTGTGCTTCTCATCGGATCCCAGCCTGTTATAGAAGAAAAGAGACATTTTAGTTATCATTTGAAGAATGCTAAGATGATGATTATTATTTTCGTTTTGAACTTACCTGATTTCAGTTCCTTTTATCATTTTATCACCTGTGAATAAAGATATTGTCACCTCTTACTTCTGTCTCCGTCTGCTTCATAACAGTTATAAAGCATTTAGTTTAGTTTTTGTGAGTTCATCCAAAGTGAGGACTATTTATTCCTTGTAAGGCATTTACAAAAGAGATTTAAAGACTCACAACACAACACAGTGTAACGTGTTGTCACACGCAGATGAACGAGATCGCAGAGTCCAAAGTAGAAAACAAAAATACTTTTAATAATAAATCAAAACGTGGAGCAGTATCCAGAATATCAAAGTTTACAACACATACAAAGGTTACATAAACAAAACATCACATGACAAAGAACATAGAATCAAAATACTAGAACTAAACAGAGGATTACAGAAAAAACACAAAAACATAGAAATACTGAAACAACTTAACAACTAAAACAAACCAAGACTGTTACACACAGAGTCATACAAAACACATAAATATTTTTTCAAGATGCAAAAAGAAAATAAAGAAAGAAAAACAAACCATAGAAAAACTGTGTAACGCTTGGACTGAGACTCAGGAAGCAGAGGTTAGTCAAGTAAGTAGAATTAATCAAATAGTTCAGAATGGGGGTGAGACATCAACATAAAGCATTCCTTTCCTAGGAGAATTCATAGTCTTGAGCGATCTCCAGATCGCTGATAACAATCCAGCTGGGGCAGACACAAGTATCAATGTAAGAGTCTTAAGGTTGTAGCGGTCTCCTGGACAGAGGTAATCGGTGCAGGTAAGTGACAGGTAAAAGGCAATAATTCTCTAATGGGCAGGTGACTCAGTGAATCCGATTCTCCAGAGAGTATAAGCAGCAGGCAGACAGAGGCATAGGGATGTGGATGTTGAGCTCAGCCACGAAGCTACTGGAGCTTGTCGCTTTTAACTAGTGCAGATAAGTGAACTCAGGTGAATCTGATTAGTTGTCAGGTGACTGTGAACGGGTGCAAGTGACTGCGCTGGGATCAGCGCACAGAGACGCCATGACAAACAGGTTCAAGCATAGTTTTACAGATTTGTTCTTTTAGTAACTGAGCCTTTAAACCTCCTTTGTAATAGATATATTCATAAACTCCTTATTAATGACTATTAATGTTGGAACAATGCTTTACAAAGGATGTACCGAAAATTTATTAATGCTTACCTAATGATTTATAGCATGCAGTTACTGTATTATAAAGTGCTACCAGGTTAATTTATATTACAACATTGTATTTTCTAATGTTTTTATTCTTGTTCATTCATAATACAATAATTAAAGTAAGATACTACAGGTAAAACCATTGTTGTTGTTAGATTCCATAACTTACAAATGTTTAAATGTTTATGTTATTAAACGATTTTATTGCATCTGTAGATTTCAAGTACATTACACATTTTTAAGGCTTTTTTTCCCATTTATTTTAATGGTCCCTTTAACGTATTCTGTTGATTATAAGTATCACTGCACCTACATATCTACTAATTCTCAATAAAGTGCTAGCAGAGTAATAGTAGACTGGTAGGGTTAGAATAATTTGATATGTACTTGAAAAGTTACTTATAGTCAGTATTGCGTCTTTTGGGAGACCATCACAATAAAGAGTCAGTAGATATTCATTTGAGAATGTACTATTCTAATGAGAGTTGCAAAGCTACTTATTGTCAACAGATTGTTCAAATAGAGTTATGGTAATGTATTATGACACGATTAAACTATTTATTTATTTATTAGATGTAGAGACAGTCTCGATAACCACTAGAAATTTGGTGCCCCCAATTTTAATACATTTGTGTATTAAAACATAACATTTAAGAACACCTTTAATACAAAACAATTGTCTTAATGTACTGTTATTAAGCGTCTGGGGAAGTATGGTGACAATTAATTAAATTGTAACCTTATTTACCTGCAGTGTCTTTCCTATTGTTTTACTTAGCCAAGTAGAAAAAAAGAAAAAATAAACTAGCCTATAGAAGCTCATTTAATAGTGTTCCAGATATGTTTCTTTGTGAATTTTATGGTTTGTGGTTTTAATTACAGTTATTATTGTAATGAACTATTAAAGATTTTAAATTAATTTAACAAAATTGCAGATTAATTTCATGCTAGAGTCCAGCCGGACAATAAAATTCTTTCAAACCTAACCGACAAGAATCCAGGTGTCAGAGAGAACGATTTCATGGTCAGACCATTGGAAAATGTATCTTTGTAGCAACATCATCTGCATAAAGATGCTGATGGTCTAGTGAAAGTAAAAAAAAAAAACACAGTCGTCAGCAGAGCACAATTACACATCTCAGATCGTCACAAACACATGCGCTATAGATGGGAAGGTAAAATGCTCAATTAAGCATGCTATGGTAATGGCTGCTCTTCCAGCCTGTCAGGATCCTGGAGGTGTACATGTTTTTCCTGCAGACAGCTTGATGCGCGAGCATGTGTTATTCTGCTGAGACTGGATTCTGTCATCTCACAAATCTGATCTCCGACTATGGGTACTTGAGATGAAATATGCTACGCTGGGTTTTAAGGGAAAACTGTAATAAAAGTAACTTAAATACAGACGTTTCAAAAATTAATAAGCTTATAATAATATTGCAAATGTTGAATTTTAAATTTTCAGAGAATTAAATATGCATTTAACTAAAATAAATGTTCTATATATTTTTTTACATGTCAAACATTAGCAATGCATTTGTATAGATTAACTACATTACTTTAGTCTACATTCTTTGTATCTTATCAGTTTTGTCAACCAGGTAAATAATTTAATGGATAATTAGGTTGTTTTTATAAAACAAACAAACAAACAAAATACAAATCACAAATACAATTATTAAAGTGATTAAAGTGAAGTGACTGCCATTGTTTAATGATTCTAAGAATGCACTACATGATTTCGATTTTTTACCCTCAACCGATAAGGCCTGGAGAGGCAATGTCCTGTACGTTTTAATTTAGCTCTAAATTGCTGTAACATCTCTGCCTGGAAGATGGGCAACACTTTATTTTAAAGTCTCATAGTACAGAGTAATTACTTAATTAGGTACTAAATAGTAGTTGTTTTACTTACATGAAATACAATGTACTTATCATGTAACTAAGTTATGGAACAGCCTGTACTTACAGTTTGCAATGAGATGTAACAAGCAGCTACTATTACACATATGTTACAAAGTCTGTTACACAGGTACTTGCACACTTAATAATTTTTAATACAACTATACAATAAATACAATAAAACTTAATAATACTTGCAAACTTAATAATTTTACTGTATAAAGTCTGCCACACGTATGTGACAATTTTGGGGGTTAACAGACTTGGTCTGTTACATGTGTAATAGTATCTAATTAAAAACTGTAAGTACATGCTTAGTTACATGTTAAATGTCAGTACAATGGCTACTATTAAGTACTTACTAGTTACGCCAATACTGAGCGTCTTTCCCTATTTTTTGGACTGCCTTTTGTGTATTTATCTCGGACTGCTCTCTACTTTTGACGCCTGCTTGATACCTCGACCCTTGTCTGGATATAGGATTTACAAACTCTGCCTGATAACCTGAACTCTCTGCCTGGACCTGACTCTGCCATGTCCATTCTCCGCAGTCACTGTCTGCTGGTATTTGAACTTTGCCTGTCTAACCTTGTTGTTTAAAAAAAGCTGAATTTGGATCTTACCATGTCTGAAGCTGAGTCACAATCTGGCGGTCTCCCAAATGACATAACTAACTATAACTTACTTAAGAAGATGTCAACTTATTCTAACCCTAACAGTCTACTAATACTTTACTAACACTGTTAGTAGATATGTATGTGCAATGTTACTTATAGTCAATGGAATGTGTTAAAGGGACCATCAAAATTAAGTGAAACATACATTTTATATAGTGTATCTTTGTGGTTTATAAGTACTAATAAAAAAACAATGTTGTAGTAATGTGCATACTATTTAGGAACTGGTTAATAAAAATTTTTATTAATCTGTCATTAAGACTGTATGAAGAAATTTGGAAGATTGTGGTTACTTTAGTTTAAGATGTCCTTGCTACAGTGTAATTATGCATTTAATTACTGAGGAATATCAATTAACTACATGTACTTACTACATAGTTAGGGTTAGGATTAGTATTAGGGTTTGTTTTAGGATTACCTGCATGTAATTATACATATTGTTACTAAAACAGTAAGCACATGTAAAATGCATCACAAGGACACCTTTAAATGCAGTGTTACCAAGATCCCAAACTCCCCAACTTTCTGAACTATTCTTGCCCAGCTCTTAAACAAAAGAATCATTTCTGCTCCTCGAGGCCATCTTGATGGATTGGTGAGGTTTGAGAAGTCTAATGTTTCTCAATGCTCTTCAGAACAGATTAATCATAGTGTCTGTGGATTATTCTCTCAAACTAATCACTGGCTTCACTGGCAGATGTAACCGAAATCAGCCCAGAACATATTACAGCCACGCCTGACAGCCTCTCTCACACATCTCATTACAACCCATTCATTCTGTCTGGTATTGAATGTGTTTAAGACAAGAGAGAGGTTTATTTTAATTCAGAATGATACCGGCCCATAGCCTGAGATGAAAGAGGGCGTTTCTGCCCACTGGTGCTCTGGCTGTCGCCCGCAGTAACATGTTGTGCTTGTTTGGTGTTCATGGCTGCATGCCTGACAGTGCACGCCCAGTGACATCCTACTGTTCTGAGCACTTGACTGACAGCTCAGGCAGCGAGCACAAGCAGGAAATCAATAAAGCTGGACCCTCTAGACCCCACTGCTGGACACTCTGCCAATCACCAGCCAGACAATGTGGGACTAGAGCCAGTTATGAACAAAGAGAGATCTAAAGAGCAGGCCAGCCCTAAAACGGGCAGATGCACCCTTCCTCATCTATATTTCCTGTTACTTTATTTTCATATATACTGTACGTTTTACCAATATATATATATATATATACATATATATGAGTCATTCTATAATTTAGGGTATTCTTCGAATCAGAAAATAATACTTAATAAAACAGCTGTTTGTTTTAACTGATATACCTTATTTTATCAGTGTATGCTATTTGCAAAGCAACCAACTAACTAGCTAACTAACTAACTATATTGTTAGTAACTAATACATTTTCCTGGTTGTCAACTATGTTGCAGACAAACAGTATTAGTTGACAGGTAACAGTTGACAATTTTAGCCTCCCTTTTCTGGTCAACCAAATGTTATTTATCTTGTTTAGGCTAACTTTAAATTATGTAGTTCATTTTAGGTCATACAAGAATATTGTCAGTCATAATGTGCCTAATTATGTAACATAGTTGTATCTTGTGCACTTGTGAGGACGTATCATATCGGTCACCCAAGTGCAATATGGAGTACCTCTTGGCTCAGTACTAGGGCCGTTACGTTTTATGCTTTACATGTTACCCTATTATCAGATATTATCAGGAAACATGGTGTTAGCTTTCACTGTTATGATGATGATACTAAGCTATATGTTTCTTCTCAAACATGTGAAACAAACAAAATTGAAAAAATAACAGAATGCATAGTAGATATAAAAAATTAGATGACAAGTAACTTCTTACTGTTAAATTCTGACAAAACAGACCTAAAAACCAACACGTAATTGGCTTAGCCTTAATGGCTGTGCTGTCTATTCTTCTTTATCAGGTAGGAACCTAGGTATGCTGTTTGATAGCAATCTTTCATTTGAAAGCCATGTTGCTAGCATCTGTAATACTGCATTTTTCAATCTCAGGAACATATCTAAATTGTGACATATGCTCTCAACCTCAAATGCAGAAATGTTAATTCATGCGTTTATGACCTCGAGGTTAGATTACTGTAATGCTTTATTGGGTGTTTGTTCTGTACGCTTGATAAATAGACTACAGTTTGTTCAAAATGCAGCAGCTAGAGTCCTTACTAGAACCAAGTATGAGCATATTATCCTGGTTCTGTCAACACTACACTGGTTCCATATCAATAATTACTTATAAAGCCCTGAATGGCTTAGCTCCTCAGTACTTGAGTGAGCTCTTATCACATTATAGTCCTCCACGTCTGCT
>JAUCNO010000241.1:298588-316528 GCA_032353835.1 Enteromius viviparus | reverse complement strand
AGCCACGTCGTCTCGTCTCTCTATGTACCTGTACCGTGTATAGCAGAGATGACAATAAAGTTGAACCTTGAACCTTGTACAAGTAGGCAGCACAAAATTAGTAAGGAGGTGTTTACACTTGATGCCTTCTTATATTCAAAAAGAGCAAAACAGAACAGAATGATGCAGGAATCTCAAGAAATGTTATTCGAAACTGAACCAAAACCTGACACACATCTTACAATAGGCTGCTCGTCGCACTGGCAAGACACTGTCTGATGCATGGGTAGTGCAAACAGAAAACAAGAAAAGGACTTAAATGTATTTTCACTTTGGAATGACTGACAGCACGATTGCAAAATGGAGTGCTGTGTACTGTATCCAGCAACTAGTATATAAATATACACTGACATTGAAAGGCACCTTATGTGGTCTATCCAATGCTATACTCATCTGCAACATTAATTCAATATGTTATCACTTTATTTCAATACACTACTATAGGCCTTCTGTTAACTATAAGTATTAGTATTTATTGTTATGCTCCCCAAACAGACACAACTTTGCAAGTACACTTCAATGTACTGTAGTCATCCCAATGCAATCCAAAGGCTCTACATGAAAGACTAACCTAAACAAATTGCAATGCTTGAAATTGTTGGGACGTTCTATTTTTTTTTTTAAGTTTTTCTGTTGTGTTCTACAATAGCACTGCTCCTTAATTTTTAACATCTGATTCTGATTATAATGTAAAGATATATGTGTTACAAATGTAAAATCTACCACTAGGCCTCCCATCAAGGTGTACATAGCTGGCATGGTTTGGACAACCATCCTGCTGGGGGGCTGTCATGCCCTAATGGATAGGGAGTTGGATTTGTAATCCAAAGGTTGCGGGTTCAAGTCCCATGTCCAGCAGGGATTGTGAGTGGGGGGAGTGAATAACCACCTTCAATACCACGACTGAGGTGAGACCCTTGAGCAAGGCACCATCCCCCCAACTGCTCCCCGGGTGCGGCAGCAATGGCTGCCCAGTTCTCCGGGTGTGTTTTCACGGTGTGTGTGGTTGTTCACTTCTCACTGCTGTGTGTGTGCACTTGGATGGGTTAAACACAGAGCACAAATTCCTAGTATGGGAAGCCATACATCCTTTCCTTTCCTTTTCTGTGATAGCAGGAAGAGTAGATGAAGAATTAGTCTGGCCAATCAAGCATCTCGCCGCAGGGCACGTAAAGCTAATCAGCGGTGCCCACAGCAGACATGCTTTTGGGGGTGATGTCATAGTAGATCTGTTGAAACACAAGCTTAGGTGATTGAACACGTTTTCTTTTTAATAAGAGTCCAGTGCTTCAATGCTAAAATTGTTCTTGGTGCTGTTAAGAGGGTTATAGCTCTGCAGCCCTTTAAGAAAATGCTTTAACTAAGTTAAAACATTTTTTAAAAGACTTGCAATTTACAAAGTTTACGCCCCTTGCCTGTTAATGCATTAAGTTGCATTCTTGAGCGTTAGTGAATGTTTCACTGTTAAGTAATAGTTTAATTGTCCTCAGTATGAAATACCAGACTGTTCTCATGGCAATTTGTACATATTTTACAATGTTGTTAATTCAAATTCGTACGACCTCACTCATACATATGTATACGCTAGATTTCACATATTTTATGGGTTGCACAATTCATATGAATTTGCAAAAAGACCTATACCTAATCCCGCCTTAAACCTACCCATCACTTGGGTGTAGATAAATCATGCAAACCCATATGGTCGTACAAATTAGCCACTTCATTAACTATGTACTAAATTTTTTGTGAGATAGCGTGGAAAATACTGTTGCTGTTGTAGGGTAGGGTTCAGTATGCAGAATAGGATAGATAGCCTAAGAATGCACAGGGTGTGGAGCAATATTAGCAACAATATTAGACCGTTTAACTGGTCTAATGAAGAACTATCACAAACCTTATGTCACTGTCACTGTCACTGATCATCAAGGTAAGAACAAGCAGAATTATTCTAGGGGATATAAACTTGTAACGAAGCATCTCGCTTCCCAGTGGACAAAAAGCCAGGCAAAAATTTGGTTATGATTTTGTCTTGTGAGCAATAATTCCTTTAAACTTTGTTTAAAAAAAAAAAGCAATATGTATGTAAACATATAAGCATATGATTTGGTATGAAATAGACATTGACTTATGAGACCAGAGTGATTAGATGAAATTTAAATCTAACTGGTTAAACAACAATAAGGCACTAAGTGCCCATGAGCAAAGCTTGTAGCAAGCAAAGCATGCGGCAACCAAGCAACTGCCACTGAGATGCTAACAAAGAGCTTTCTCCAGATATAATCCACAAAGGCTAATTTAAGAACTTACTATGCTAATCAGGTTACAAATTTTGCATACACGTAAATGCTAATTGTTTGTTAGCATTCGCTTTGTGGGGACACCTACGATCTGCTTAGACTTGTAATGTCAGTTTCTAAAGCAAATGCTATGTGATAAAGGGAATTCCCTATTTCACAGTCCCACAGACAATAACAGAATTCATTTGTTTACTATTCCTGTCATTTCCCATAACTGTAGTGTCCCAGTTACAGTGCTTTTATCGAGGGAACACTGCATATTTTGAAATGTCAAATGTGTATGTATAGCTGTCTACCTCAGGCAATGATATGCAGGCCCTGAAGGATTGGCCCAATATGCATACAGCTTATGCATCGGATCCATATCAAGCAGTCTCATCTCATTCCATCGCAGAGGGCTTAGTTATTATATTCTCTGCCCTGCCAGGCTGTGCGGCTTTGCCAGAGCCTCCAAAACAATTGTAGGGAGATGTCTGCGGAGATGTGTGGAAAGGTGGGCTGGCGTCTGACAGCAATGCTCAAAGATGAGAGTCTTTAATGCATGGCTCAGGGGACATGCCATACCAGGGTAGGAAAGGCAGTGAGTGCTGATGTTGTTTCATGTGTTTTTGACCCGTTGAAGTGTTTACTTGCAGACGGCCAATCTGCGATGTGTGACAGAGGGCTGCTGTTGACTGTCGTTTCGTCTGCAATGTTAGCGCTGTGGTGTGACTCGGTTATTAGTGATATATTCTGGTGCACATTTAAATGACACAGAGAGCTGATATAGCTAGCTAATAGGGATATGACTAAAAACACACTTCCACTTGCTGTGGACACGTTGCTTGACAAAATCAGCATTGTTCACAAACTAGTAATTCACTAGTCACATTGTTCGGTTTTCCATGTGCTCCGGCAGTTCAGGAGTGATTTAGATGCTGATAGAAGATGCCAAATGCAATGCACACTACAGCAGATGCCAAATGCAATGCTAACATCAGGAAAATTAATGGTGAAGTTTGTATTTTTTTTGCAAAATACTTTCTCCTGTAAAAGTTAATGCACAGAGACAATTGAAGTAAGCCATTCGAAGTTTGACTTCCTGAAAGGTGTAAACAGTGCAGTTTAAAAAACACTGCTGTCTTAAAGTGGGTAAACTTCCTTGTGGCTAAATTTCATAACAGGCATTTACCAATTGCTTTTTTTAATCTTTTTTCATAATGAGAAAGAACAATGCAATAAACATTTTTTTTCTGTCTTTGGTGTTACAGGATAGACACTACTGAGTATTTAAGATATGTTGTAGTCTTGTGCGGCCATCATGCAATCAGTACTTTTATAATTTTTCTGCTGCATCAGTAATTAGTCGCATGCTATTTAAGGCTGAGGTGAAGTGCAATACACTGGAAAGCCACCCACACACATACTACAAAAAAAATGTTCATCAATAAAAGTGAAGATCTAATTTTGCAATTCTATTTAATGGTAAATTACACACTTTACATTTAGAGGAATACTGACATTGTTAAAAACATTTTGGACACCCTTTTAAAAACGTAACATTCATATTTGCATTAATGTACTTAGTAGATGCTTTTATCCAGCATAGGAAAAGATGTCTTAAATGCTTATGGAGGAGCTGTCCATATGGGATAAGGAAGATTGTTTCATCAACAACAGTGAACAAAAACCTTCTGGGAAGTGAGTTTGTGCCTTTCTGTGATATAATATATATGTTATAATAAAACATATCATAAAATACAGCATGGTAAAAATGCAGGACTGTTGGAAATGCTTAGGAACACAGCAGGAGTCGTTGACTAAAGCCTGACAAGTATATAGTGAGGTGGATTCTTTGTCTGGTGTGTTTAATACTGTACATATGTCAGAGCTTTCACCCTGCTGAAAAAAACAAAAAAATAATTGTTCTTTCTCAAGTGGCCGCCTGAGCATTCCACTTTGCGTTTCCTGTTGGAGAAATTGTGCATACGGCTGATGGGAAATGATGTGTGCTCTGCAGAGAAACAGAAACTTCTCTCGCTGCCTGCTATCCATCTCGGGTGTCACACTCAATGCTAACTTTTTTCAGTCCGTCTGTCTCCAGCAAGTTTGCTTTCTGCACCCTTCGAGTTGCTTTTTCCATTTGCCTGCTCTCAGCTCAACCTCACTGTGTTAATGGACCAAGAAGCCAAATAAATAAATAAATAAATAAATTTAGCCACAGTAGATGAAAGTGGCAATTTGTCATGCATTTGCAATATATAATCATTAATGCACTGGCTTGCATTTTCAAGACATGTGCAAAGTGTTTTTAGATTTTGTCTTCTCTTGCGCTGAATAGACATTTTTGCCATTACTGTTTGATGCTAAAACACACACACACACTCACACACACGTGTGTTCGAATTGTAATAAACAAAAAAAAACAAAAAATCCTAAGTTCACCTGTAAATCTAATGATCAGTGTACCTTGAGTACCTTTTATGAAACCGTAAAATGATGTAAGAATTGTGCAAATTAATATGAATTGTTCACTAATTAAACATACACCTGCAAAAAAAAAAAAAAAAAGAAAAAAACGTTTAGCCAATTTCCCAAATAACACACATTTTACAGGAGAGTTAAAGCAAAGTATTTTATCAGTTGTATACTGTATATAAACAAAAATATTAGCATTATGGTCTTTAGATGCTTGCATTGCTCTAACTGCAAATTTATATTAAGTTATTATCTGTCGCAATGAATTCTGCAAGTTGAGTTCACTTGTTTTGAATCTGGAACAAACCTGTAGTACATTATTTACGAGTACAATTAGATTAATATTTATATATTAGACCCCTGGGTGCTGTAACTTTGTATATATTCACCATTTATTATACTCCTCTGGGAATATTTGTCTTAATTACCTAACATTACAACTACTGTTATTTTCAAACCGCAGATTAAACGAAGCTGACGATATTTGTGCCTGACGTTTAAATAGACTGCTTTACACCTATTAAAGGGTTTTTTTTTCATCTAACTCTCGAATTGATTGTTCTCATGGAAAGTTCAGGCGCACTGACTGCATTGGGATGCAGTAGATTCCACAGGACAGAAAAAAAAGATGGTCCTCTGTGCCATTGTTCTAAATGAACAGTTCAGGGTAATTTACTCCATGCTGCTTATGGAGTTATTTCCCAGGAATTTCTAGGCAGATCATTGCCATTTGGAATGTACTGTGTGCAGCTTTTAGTTAAGAAGCAATTTTGAAATGGGCACTTTTGAATATACTGCAGAATGCAGCACTGACACAAAACCATTGAATTCAAACACAATGAATTCAAAATACAACAATAGCATAATTTGCAGCCTTATGCGTAAACAAAGATATATTTAGGCACCTGAGTATGTAACCTATTATCCTAAATCATATTTATTTATAGTATCCCTGGGTATAGTCCCTGGGTATAGTCTATAGTTGTGGGTCAATATTAGAAATGTACCACATAAGAACATTCTGGATAATTAAATGCTATTTCATCTGTTGTTTTAAGCATGCTGAATGTTGTCACAAGATCTCACATGAAAATATTGTTGCATGGTAATTGAAAGGCATTCAGACATCAATTTGGATATACTGTAACAACTGTAATTTTCCATATTGGATTACTATCAAAATATCCAATCCAAAAAAACAAACAAACAAAAAAACACGGCTGTAATTGTTTTGCATTATTTTATTTTTTACTGTAAATGGAAGATCAGGTCAAATGCATTGTAATGTGGGATTCAACATTTCAGCATGATCTGTGATATACTGTCTCCTGCATGTCTGTGGCTCTCATGTCTCTCAAAAACATCCAAGTAACACCAACGCTTTCTTTTCAGCATTGTGCAAATAGAAATCTTTTTTAAATGTAAGCTGAAGAATTGTGAGCAATATAAATACTTCATTCAATCTGAAGCACACAGATACACCTACACCGAAGTAACATTTAAAGATTTTGTAGTCCAATTCAAACACATTATTTTGCCAATCATTCCAAATTTTGTAATCCAAATCAAACCCACTAATACCAAATAATGACTATATTTCAATGTACTGTAGGCTACTTCCATCTTTTTAAAAGAGCTTTGTACTGCTCAGTCTTGTTTTGTTAATGATCACACGCTCAAAAGTGCAGAATCCAGTAAAAAGCAGGAAATCAAGCTCACAGACTTTGAGGGCAAACAAAATAATGCATTGCCTTTGGCTGATTGGTCCAGTTGGTGGCCTCTCTTCTTTTTTTTCCACATGGCAATATAATTATAGTGCATGCACTTGTAGATATACAGTATCGGCTCAGCCAGACCAACATGCAGTGCATTGCCCACTATTGCACTATACCGTTTTCTGCAGAAAGAGTAAGATTAGTATGGAGGCATGCCATTCCAAGCATAGCCTCTAAAACTCGGCAGGTGAGATTTTCCGGGTGTACGCTTATGTTTTCGGAATCTTAGGTTTGATGACTGATTTGCAGACTGTCTACAATAAGTGGCTGAAAAGACTGTCAACTTGCATGAGTAATCAAATGGCACTCTTACTTTGGGTCCTTTATATTTAGCTACCGCTATTGTAATATTTCTCCAGTCACAGAGTCAGGTTACCATGGAATTCTAGAAAACAGTTCGTTTCTGGCTGAATGCAGCCTTTCTCACAGTATTTGCTGCACGCACATTAAGCATAATCGTCTGTCTACCTCATACAGCGCGTTCTCGAGCAGATTTCCATAGATTACACACTAAATTGCATTTTGGAAAGGAGCCACTGAAGGAGATGTTGTTTTCATTGGCTCCGTCTCACACCCTTAGAGCCGGACAGCTCACTAGAGCCAGCTGACAATATACACTCAACTCATATGTAAAACATACATTGAAGCTGTGGCCATTTATGAAAGCAAGCAGCTAGAATGGGCTGATGGAGGTGGGGAGAGGGGATATTCCGTGGTGGTTGAAAAAGGCAAAAATGGTGTTAATGTAGGGATTTTACAAATTAAAATAGTGCATATAATATAATTTGTAACTCTTAGAAGCAGGAAAGAGTAAGTTGAGCTCAAGCAAAAAGCAAGCTCTCCTTTACATTAGACTAATACTCACTTGTGGAATAAAAATAGACTCACTTTGCTAATTTATAAAGAATATCTAGCCATGTATTATCATATACTGTAAAAATGTGTAGCCAGATACAGGTACTCCATCTTTCTCTCCTAAGTCTGATTTATGGCACTATATCACCAGTGATTTTTTCACTAATAATAATTTTTGCAGCAATTAGTTATGACAATTTGAAATTAGCATTAGAATAAATAATAATGTGTTGGTAAAGTGTTTGTGCAGTGACACTTTAGAAAAGGAAACACTAATTCACTAATTAACTACATTTTTTTTTTTGTATTCATGATTTGCTGCTTATTGATAGTTAATAAGGTAGTTGTTAAGTTTAGGTATTAGGTATGACTAGGGATTTAGAAAAAGGTCATGTAAAACAGGCATTAATATGTGTTTGACTAGTACTAATAAATGCTAGTAATATTCTAATAAACACCAGTTAAGAGACCCTAAAATAAAGTGTTACCATTTGTACTTAAAAACATTTGCTTATAGTTATGATTAGTAAACTTCTGGCTATTTCTAAATTGTCAGAACAGATAAGTTTGTGTCAATTTTCATACTTTTACAGAAGTCTGACATTTTATAGATGTAAAATAAATATGTAATTAATAGGGCCCGGACTTTAACGCGTTAATTTAGATTATTAATTACACAAAAATAACGGGGACATTTTTTTTAACGGATTTTAATCGCATTTATTTTTACATCGAAGAACGTTTTTCACTGGATGAGTTTCGGCAGACCGATTATACTGGAACACCAACGTTTCTAATGTGTTGAATGTTCTTGAAAGTAGGGATGCATCGATGCAGATTGGTCGATATGTTTGTCAGTAAAGCCGTCATGTAATCAGCGGTAAATGCCGTCAGGTGCATGATTTCACATTGAGCCGTTTATACTACACACAGCCGTTCACTGACGAGCTGCGCAGATACACACTGATAATGAACATGTTCTGCGCAGCTCGTCAGTGAACAACGGCTGTGTGTAGTATAAACGGCTCAATGTGAAATCATGCACGGCACTATATTGGTGTAATGTAATGTGTTGGACTTGGTTGAACAGAAATAAACAATATTTTGTTGCTTAAGCATATGTATTCAGTCATTATTCAATGGTATACTAAAAATCCATACGAAAAAAACGTACTTCTCAAATATTTATATGTGATTAAAATGCGATTAATTTCGATTAATTAATTACAAAGCCTGTAATTAATTAGATTATTTTATTTTATCTAAATTAATTTAGGTTATTTATCAAATTTATAATTGTGATAAATTTTGAACATATTTCACTACTACTTAATGATGAATATTTTGGATAAAAAAGCAGAATTTTGCAAAAGGAAACAGTAGGACAGTACTTGATAGCACATCAGCTAAATCCTGTCTGAATTACAAATGAACTCAACTGTTACATAAAAGTACTTGTGCACATACTGTATATCAGTGGGCTGCACTACTAAATTGAAATGCAAGGAGAATAAAAGTTAAAAAGCTTTTTATTTTATTTAATTTTATTTGTTTCATAATTTAAACTGAATCAGCGAGAATGACAATTATGATTATCAAATGTCATGGCATTAACAAGCTTTAAATTTTAATAAACACTAACGTGTCAGTATTGGCAAAAGAATGATAAGGTATGTTATTAAGCAACAAAGCATAATAGTCGGGAATGACCACATGTGCATTAATATCAAATGTTGTAACCATGTTTGTTTAAAGCCATAAAAAAACTCACCTGCAGTTTGTCAAAAGCAGACTAGATCATACTATAATTATCTGGGAAAAAGTCCTGTAGACTGAACTAAACTGGCCACCGCTGTGTGTGTAAGGGTTGGTGATGTGTGCGTATGACTGCATATGAGCACAGAGCCATTTAGATCCACTGACAAGCTTTAGCTCTCACGCCTTAGGTATATTGATTTTATGCCCAACCCGGCTAATATTCACAGATTCACAGAGCAGTTTTTGTCAGCCCTTTAGTACAGAATATTTAGTGCTCTAGATCAGCGACTCCAAACAAGGGGAACGCGCAGCCCAGGGGACACTTAAACAGGCACCAGGAGGTATGAGGAAAGATCTTTGTTTTATGTTCTTTTGTTAAAACCATTAAGCAGAAATGAAGACTTAAAATGTTTGTATTTCAACCATTATGGCCATCAAAAGACTAAACTAAATAAAACAGTTAATTCATTAAAAATTAATTCAATTAATCTTTTTGTAATACATTCTGACTCTAAAAGAAAGTTTTACTATTTGCGTTTTAAAAGTTTTGCTTATAATTATGTATATTATGTGTTTAGTTAACTGTCTGGCTCCATTATACTTGCACTTTTTTATGTGTCTTCATGTTTTAACAGTTTAGATGTTATAATGTAATAAATATTATTTTAATAATTGCAATATTACAGTACTGTATGACTATCAACATTTCTTGTTTAGTGTTGATGGAGTGGATAATAGATATGATATGCTGTATATTTATATAATTTTTGCACATATGATATTGAACTTTTTTATATTTAAATAGCTTTTAAGCTGAATAACTATACATTTTCTTCTTATTTTATCTTTCTCTCTCTCTCTCTCTCTCTCTCTTTTTATCATGCGCTCCACCGTACTAGTTTCCAAATGGGCTGTATTGACTGATTCTCCTAATGACGTTCCTAAGGGAGGACCTGCTCTGCTAAAGGGTGGACATGTAACCATGAGCTTCTGGATTTTTTAGGGTCATTAAAATAACAGAGGGCTTTCCTTTTGTTGAAGAAAAAGAGGAAACTGCAATTTGTCAAAGTTTTAGCACCACTATGCCATTAATTTACATATAGTCCAACTGTCCCTAATGATTAATGTGCTCTTCAAAACGCAAACTAGAGCTTACAAATGATTTCACCCTTCAGGAAAGCTGAGCAAAAGTGTTTTCATAAAAGGCAGTATTATCACATGGATGATAAATGAAGAAGACCACTGGACTAAAAATTGCAATATAGGGTTGAGATGATCTATAAATGATATTGTGTTTACAAGCTCTGGTTATTAAGGGCATGTACTAGACCATGTTCAATGCTCAGTACACAAATGCAACTAGTTTCTTTTGAAATTCAGCATAATTATATGTGATGCTGTGTTATGCACAACATGAAAACTGGAAATACACTATCTTTTGGAGAAAAAAAAAAACAACCTAAAACATTAAATGCTTTTATCTATTGTACAATTACAGTAATTCTAAGACTTTGTACTGAAACAACATTTCAAGCACTCCAGATTTTATTTGCTGTTACAAGAAGTCACATTTCTTTTCAGTTTTGCACATTAGACAAACACTTTCCTGGTGTATCCTCGCATGAATTCTCAACTGCGGATTGAGAGAACGCAGAAGCCTTTGTAAGCACGATTGAAATTGAGCTGAACTCATAGGGAACTGAAGGTGTGTGAGAACTGAATGTGAATCTTCTCTCTCCTGAGTGAATGTCCACAGGTCCCTCTCATCTGCTCAAGAGCAGAGTGTGAAATATCACACACTCCCAAGCTCCCTGGAGGCCTAATGTCTGCTGTAGCAGCTCCTTTAAGACCTGACATTTACAACAATACACGCTAGATGGACAGATCAGCTGTCGTCCAGAGGAACTATGGACATTTTTTCCCCTTCTTTTTCTTCTTTTTTTCAGTTGGACACCAGTGAATGCAGTCAATGAACACCTTCTACATTAAAGGATGGAAAGTGTTATAACATATTTATTACAGTATAATTACATTATTTTTTACACAGAATGTTTTATGTGTGTGTGTGTGCGCATCCGCAAACTTACTGACAGTCAAAGTTGGGATGTTCTCTTGATCTTGCTTTAATTGCTCAAAATTAGTTTTGTAGACAAGAAATATAAAATGCTTACACACAAAATTCTTCACAAAACCAAAAGATTTAATGCAAAAAAAATAAAATGATGGATGAGTTGGCACAGATACTAAAGGAAAAGCAGCCAACAAATACACTTGTCCACTCCAGCATGCACCTAATGAATGTGCTTGAGTATAAAAAAAAATTAAAAATGAAGTTTTACATATGTTTAAATTGATTCTGTCACATCACAATCCCTATACTTCCCTATACTACTGATGTTTTTAATCGTTTACTGACTTTATTGTTCCTATTTTAGAATAATTAAAGACAAGTAAGATAAGTAAAACAAAGGTATGTGCTATTGGAAAGGCTGTTTTTTAGAGGTTCGTGTTTTATATACAGTTGGGCTCAGAATAAGTCCACTTCATCTCAGCCAACCTCTTGATTTACCTGGAGGACAATGTTAAGTTTAACCAGAAGTCTGAGAAGACTGAGCAATTAAATTTCAAAGATGGAGAGCCGCCTGAGCCGGTGGCCCTGAAGGCGTGAGAGAATAATGGTTCAGGAAGTGTCCTCAGGAGCAGCAGAACATCCGTTTATCTTGTACAGAAGTGACATCTGGTCTCTAAACTGTGGTCTGACAGTTTCCACACAGAAATCTTTAAGCATGGTGTTGGGCAGCGGAAGGCTATCATGCAGTTTAGTTAGATTGCCTGGATAGTGAGGGGGAGCAAACAGATGCTGCATACTAGATGCTGTACACAAACAAATCACTTCATCTCACAAATACACCTGCAGAGAGACACTCTAATCTTCAAACGGATGAGCCCACACGTAACAAATCTGCTTGTTATTGCTTAAAAATCACTTATGCTAATTATATAATTTGTCATCAGACTTAACAACTGAAAAAACGAACATCAGGACAGACGATGCAGACATGAGACACTTCAGCATCATGCTACACAAATACTTCTACCAATGCAAGCCTTATTCTGTGGGAGTACATTCTGAAATGTGTCAGAATAACATGTTTATAAGTCTTGACATGTTTTTAATCTGGATTCAAAGTCAGGTCTTTCAAAACGGATCTCAGTCATGTTGGAAGTCTTCTGGTAGTTTTCCATTAACTGCATGCTAGTTTTAAAAACCTTCTCAGAGGCTTGAGGCTTATTAATTTATTTTGGTGCAAAAGAGCGTCTACATTTATTTATTTATTTATTTAATTAATTAATTGAAATATATTAAAAGTAATGTTCTGACAAGTACTTTTTAATGGAGCAATGCAATATTGTAATGCATTACTTTTAAAAGTCACTTCCCCCAAAACTGTTGCATTTATAGAGCTACAGTAGGCAGTACTGATAAGTGTTACGCTACATTTGGTTTTATCTTTCAGGTCAACAGTTTGAAGAAAATCTTGTAGAGCAGGTTAAAGTTAGCTACTGTATTTGGTACAGCCCCATTGAGGATGTTATGTATGTACAATGGGATCTAGTATGTTTCTGGCATTAAGATTATGATCTGTTTCGCAGGCAACTATGACACATGATGAGAGTTTCTAACCAGATGTTATTTTCATGCTTTACCAAAACTAAAGTTTGTTTCATCTTCAGCACATGTGGCAAACACAAAAAAAGAACGAAAAGGATGAAAGGAAGCAGTTTTATAAACAGATTCAGCAAGCTCATCATTTTTCGGACCAATGAGGCTCCCAGCAGCAGACATCAGTTAATCTACTCAGTGCAAACCACAGCGTGACACATTCTAGCGTTGTGCAGGAAGCCCTTAGAGTATGGCAACACGGCAAGTAATGTAGTATTCCTTCCTGTGAACTGTGTTAAGTTTTGACCTTTCATCCCTGTTGGTGACATGTCATTAACTAGAACACATGCCTAGTCCTCCCCCACACTCCCTAGTCAGCATGGGCAATACATTCTCTTTGTCTTTTCCCGAGTGGAGACTCCTACTCCCACCGCTGCATCACTCGCCTTGAAGAAGCACAAACCCCACACAGCCCACTCGGCCGAATGGTTACAGATCAAAGTTGCATTTCTCTGGTGATTTTCATTCAGGGGTAATTTATTATACGACATCCAGGAAATTGGGAGAGTTTTGATGGACATGTTTTGTGCAAGGTGCTTCTTGTCATGTATGAATGGAATAAATCTATAGTTACCTGTCATATACAGTAGATCTTCTGAAGGGTGATAGAAACTGAGGTTGCTTTCTAAAAATACTTTTACCAACTTATATTTCTGTGTATATAATAGATTTAGTTGAATTTGTTTTGCATGTGTATCGTATGAGCTTAGGCTCTGTGAAGTTAGAACTGTGAAGGACTTTGGCGTATCGGTGCGTTTCAGAAAACAGTGTGAAGGGGAAAGCATTTGCCAGTCAAAATTAACTCCCACATACAACGGTTTGATGATTAAAATCTCACGGTTTCAGGCTCCATACGCTAATCAGCACGAGCGACTTTAAAAAATTCTCACTTTCTCAATTCTATTGTTGTGTGCTCACCAGAATAAAAGACATAAAATTCCAAAGTTATCTTTTAATTGTTTGTGTATGTGGCATTGAGCTGCTGAATAAAGTCTGAGGAAAGAGAGACGCCAAGGTTAGACCACAAATTAATTAAACCTGGCAATCAAAGGTTGAAAAATCTTTGAAAAAAAAAAAAAAAAGTAAATACGTAAAGTTTGGAATCAGGTTTTAGGAAAACAGAGAGTGATTTAAAAAAAAAACAGATAACGCATGTGTCAGTAGACTTTGTTTTTAAATCAGGATTTACTAAATATTATTTGGAATCTATTATTAATGCAATAAGGTGTAAGAGTTGGGTTAGTGCATTTTTAAGGCACAATGCAAATTATTCATTTAAGAAAAAGTGAAAATACAAAAAAGATTGATATTTCATGTGTGGAATTAATTCTTCTCCAGTGGCGGTTCTACATTGAATTACTCCCTGGGCGAGTAAATTAAAGTCACGATTAGCGGTATGTGTTAAAAATTACCAATCACAGGAGCGGAGAGATCTGATATTTGATCAGTCTTTGAGCAGCTGAAAGAGCGCTGAGCGAGTGCTACTTAGCGCCATTCTCGCGAGAGTGCACTTTTACACGTGCATAGTGTTCTGTGCTCTCGGTGCAGAAATGCTTCCTTGCGATAAAACCACCAGTGTTCTTCTCAAACGACTTCAAACCCTTGTTGGTATGTCTGATAGTGATACATTTATTTCATTTTATTGTTACTCTAAATATTAAACTTTGAAAGTTTTCTTTTGATACACCAGGAGTTTTTTTTTTTATTATTATTATTAATCTGTATGTGCAAACTGATTTATTCACTATAGACTGTAGAATATTAAGCATATATAGAATGTGAGTACAATAATGGCTGTCCTTGTTCATTTTCTTAAATTAGTATAACACAGCTTATATGCAACTATTTTGACATGCTGAGGCTATGCTAAGGCCCTTTTCAAAGGATTTAAGATAATAAATAAAATTAATATATGCAAATGAATAAAATAAGAGATTTACTCAGTTAAGATGACACGAGTAAAAAAATGTCAATTACTGTAATACGATGGAATGATGCTGGAAACTTTTGTAGCACTTAATTAATTAGTATTATTCTGTGTAGAGCTGCTTTGTCGTACTTGTACTCGAGGTTGTGCAAGGATAGCATGGATGTCAGTGTGGTATTTGCATTCTGATTTGTGATTTGTCTTTTAAGCTTCTATTTAACCTACTTTATACTTTGAAACTGTTAATTTCCTTCAGTCATCGCATATGTAGTATGCAGTCACACGTGCATGTATATATGGCATTTTATGCTCCGAACTGAATTTTGAGCATTTCATTTTCTAAAACAATTTGAACAAATGCTGCAAGACAGAAAACAGAACTGATTAATAGAAGCCATAAAATATAACAATCAAATACCCGTCATACAGTATACATACAAACAGTAGATGCAGTCGTGGTTGCATACAGCATATGTAAACTACATGCATTACAAATGCCGTACAATACAATCATTTTATGCGCATTAATGACTTGGACTAAACTTTCTTGAAGTCGATCAGAGATCGGGCTTAAAAGTGTTTACATCGACTTCATGTTCAAACTTCACCCTGCCAGCCACAGTAATGAGAGGCGTCACAGATCATAAGTGATGCCCTAGTTATTATTATGACTGCCAGTCATGGTTATGATCATTAAACTTACAGTAAACAGTTGCACGAGTCTGTGTTTGTCACGCTGGCCTCCATCTCTCTCTCTCTGGGAGCAGATGCCTGCGGTGTTCTTTAATGACATGGTGTCAGTGCTGCTACATGCGCTGGGAGAGAGGTTAGACAATGCAGTGTGCGGCAACTTTCTGTCGTTCTCGTTTTCTGTCTTTCTGTCCCATCTCTCTTTTGCTGGGTCTCAAGCCCTCTCCAATTTCTCGCTGTTCCTGCTTCCCTTTCCCTCTCAGCCATGTGTCATTGAGGCTCTTTGTCTGGCAGGCTGCTCTTTCTGCTCAAAGATAGAAATATTTAATAAAGTAAATGAAAAATACAAATAAGCAAATACCTTCTGGATATTTTTACATAAGTTAAAAAACAAAACAAAAAAAAAAACATAATTTATTTAAATGTTAGCACATAATAGTTAAATATTCAATATACTGTAAGGATGGTCCAAAATTCCACCTTGTTACGAAACACTCATTTTCGCCACACTCTGTCAGTCACAACTGAAAGCCTCTAAAAAGCATGTAAAAATTTTTTTAGCAAAACAACATACAAAAATCTGGCCAAATAATAATGTACTTATTTCAATTCACAGCATTTAAGATGCATTCATTAGAAAATACCCTTTCCCTGAAAACTTTTAGTTAAAATATATTTTGTAATTGACTCTTGCTTAAATGTATGCTTGTCTTGCTTAGATTGATCCTAATTTAAGATGTAAAATAGCAACCAGTTGGACGTTTCACTACTTTCTTAGATAAAGACATGTTGCACGACTTTCACGACGAGCATTCTCTAGTTGAATTATGTTCATCATGAGTACCAAGTTGTATGAAGGATTGTCGTATCAGGACTTTCTTATCATTTTTCTTTGACTGGCATCTCTTTCTTGTTACTTTTGTAACTCTCGTACATGTTCCACTCAAGCTCTTTCTTTGGCAAGCAACTCTTTCTGTTATAGAAACCTGATGTTGCAACAGAAAAGAATAGTTGTATCGATCTGTGTGTGCTCTTAAAAAATAAATAATTGCAGAGAGAAACTCTGCCAGGGGAAAGGTTGGAGGTAAGGAGGGGTTCTGCATTGTTGATCCAGAATGACAGTGATTGACAGTAGTGGTAGAAAAGCTGATAGCAACGTTTGGCGTGCCGCTGGTTTAAAGGACGGACATAGCTGCCGATTTCAGGTTTGTGGAGCATGACTGTGCGCTGGGGTGAGATCGTCTCTTACTATCCCCGCCATGTCCGTTCTTTACCTTTACACTCTCAGTGTTTTTCACAAAGGGAGTTTATAGATTGTTTAAATCTTTTCCTCACTAATGGTCAGCTTTATTCACCAGGGCCACACTAAGCCATAGCAATAGCACCCCGTCAATGGTGATAGCAGGTGTGGAGCGCAGGTGTATGCTGGATGTGGACCGGAGTGACACGCTGTCAGCTATCAGCTGAAATTAGCAGCTCAGGTAGGAGCCGCATGAGCGGGGCTTCTGAGTTTACAACACAACAGCTGATGGACAGAACCTGCAATTTAAGATTCATCTTCTCTCGCTGCTCTCTCTGCTGGTGGTTATCGCTAGATTTTACTTAAAAATGACTTTATATGCCACCACAGGTCTGCTTTCATTGATTTAGTCGCTAAAAGGTGAAGTGTGTCATTTCTGTGTCACTATAGCGGCCCCAAACGGAGTTGCAGAAATAACTAGATTTTGACATTTTAGAAATGAAATGGTGAACGGTTTCTGTCCATGTAAAAGTTGCTGCCACGACGCTACAGTATTGTAAGTGAGGTGTTGCGGTGCGGGTGCTGAGATGTTCTTGAGGGGTTTTCAGAGCATGACTTTGTTGTAGCTAAGGTTTTTTTCTTTTCTTTTTTTCTCCTTTTTTGGGTGGTTGCTAGGTGATTTAAAACTGGCCAACTCTTCCAGATAGCTTTGGTCAAGAAACATAAATTAATGTGAGCTTGGGGCAAAAAATGGCACAAAAATGCACCCCAGATGGGGGCAAAAAAAGAAAATAAGGTTCAACTGAATAAATTATGATCATCACAGATGAAGTTAAATCAGCTAAATGTGTTGATATGTCTGCTTGTGTTACGTGAAGTTTTGATTTGTTTTGTTTCACTTCTGTATATAATTTATGTCCACTTTTTATGTTAGGTGGCCTTTACTACGTGCTTGCATCAAAAATAATGGTCCCACTTTATATTGAGTGTCCCTAGTACCTGTGTACTTTCATAGTAACTAGATGTGTACTGTATACATAGTATCTACAGCTGTAATATTTCTGTAGCTTCACACATGTAAAAACCCTCAGAATGATGTGTGTAAGTACAAATGTGTAACAGGACATTGGTAACAACACTTTTTGGTAATGAAAGTACAAATGTGTAACAGGACT
>JAUCNO010000241.1:255050-291135 GCA_032353835.1 Enteromius viviparus | reverse complement strand
GGTGTGATTAAAACTCAGGTGACTGTGAGCGTGTGAATTCGGCAGCGCTGGTCTCAGCGCCGCCTGGTGGTGTAACATATATATATAGTAGCGCTGTCAAATGATAAACAAATTTGTAATCAAATTAATCCAAATTTTATGTGGATTAATCATGATTAATCACTATTTGCAACTACACCTGAATCCTAACCATTTTTGGGTTTTTTTTTTTCTGAAATGCATACCAAAAGATAAATAACAGGACACAGATACATAATTTTCATTTTATGTCTGTTAATTAAAACCTCCAAATAATGATGGTTTTAATCAAGCTGAAACATACTACACATCATAATATTTGTCTTTGCAATGAGAAAAATCTTTAATCTTTAGCCTGACCTAAGCATTCATAAAGCCGCTGTCAGCAAGACTCAAGGCAGTGTTACACTGCACGCATAAGCAGCGCAAATTTTTTTGGATTGTTAACGGATGTGAGCTTTCACACAGCATGGGGCTGCATGACAGCGTGTAGCACTGCTGCGATAGTTTCCGCACAGAGTCTATTTTTGATACGCCGCTTGCGCTAAATAAAGTGCGTTGTTCTTGATCTAAACTGGCATGGTTAACATGAAAAGTAACACATTTTACCATAAAATTGTGTAATTGATTGTGTTTCATGTTTTACACTCACCATATAAAAAATAAAATACACAAAAACAAATCACTAAAATGAGTTTTTGCCCAAACTTCAAAGGTCTGTTAAATGAAAAAACTTGAAGCATTTGTTAGCACAATCAGCGCGAGCTGCTCCTGCTCTCCTTTACAAGCCTTTGCAAAATGACGCTCCTCCGTTTTTATTATAGTCAGCGCAAAAGATTTCAGTTATTTTTGACAGCCCTAATATATACGTATATATATATATATTTATTTTTTACAGATCTCCTATTATACTGTACAACCTTGGCTCTATGAAAAGGAAGCAAAATCTCTGTACTATCATAGACTACATCTCTGCTAATTCGGGTTTCTTCTGAACAATATTAGAACTTTCATCTGTGCCATAAAGTTGGAGCAAGATGACCTGGTATTGGCTGAGGCAGCTAACGTTGAGCGATGACCTTGAGAATCTTCTCAGATAAAGATGCACTATTTATTACAGTACACACCAGGTTATGATGGGCTCTGGGGTGTTCAGTATAAGGTGATTGTGGGTAGTAGGCAGTAGTGCATTCAGGATATTGACTGCAGTTGAGGCCACAAATGCTGTCTTGAAATAATTCTGTAGGATCTGGAGCTAAACAAATTAGCTATTTTTTTAGTTATTGCAAATTGTTCATTCACAAAATATGGCGGTCAACATATCTCTTAAAATTCTTAAAACAGATTTTAATAAAAGAAACCCACATAAATGTATCAATGCTATAATGTGATGTTTTGGGAGAAAAATTAGATGTGTCTTTTGTCATGTTTCATTAAATGCAATAAATCAAAAGTGATAAACTATTGCCCTAATAGTCAGACATCAGTTTTGCTATTATGTTAATTGTCTTTGATTTGATTACAATGCTAAAAAAGTTTATATAAAATGTTTATATTATATTATACTGTAGGTCCTGTCATGAATGAGGGCGTGAAGTGTGCGAGTTCAAATGCAAGGGGTTTATTTAAGCTCGGAGTCATAACATGCATAAAGTAGATCACCGGCAAGCAGATTCAATGAAAGAATATCCAGAGGCAGAAATGTATATAAAGCAATAGTCAATACCATAAATCAGTCCAGGGGAAGAGACAGCTAGAATTTCCAGGTACAGGCAAAACTTCAGCAACGATAAATCCAACAGAGAAGACGAAGAAACAGGAACACGAATAAACAAGGCTAGGGTTGACGGCAAAACATTGGAATATACATCGACAATGATGCGTGACTAGACGGACAAACAGACTGGTATTTATACAGGTGGAACTGATTGAATGATGGAACCAAACTAGCAACAGCTTTGAGGAGAGGTACATTCTGGGGAATTAGTCCAGGAATGAAAACAGATACAAAACACAGAGTACATAGAAAGCTGGAGTGCCAAACAGTCTTTAGCTGTGCTCGCGTCCCCCTGAATCCTCCGGACCACGACCCAGCTACCTCCATGGGTTGAACAGCCACGAATGGGGGCTCTGGAGAATCTACAGCTGATACCAACTTCTCCAGAGGGTGTGCAGCCATAAGTGGACCCAATGGAGTATGCAAGCCACCCACAGGTTCTGGCCCTGGGACCTCACAGTCAACGTGGAGCTCGGGTGGTCGGTGTATCACCACAGGCTCTGGCGCTTCTGATACCAACCAATCTGGCTCACCAAACGGCTTGGGAGGATCCGGCCAACTTGGGTCCAGATCACAGACAGGGTCTGGGGGATCCAGCCATTCAGGATCGGGGTCACAGACAGGGTCTGGCGGATCCGGCCACTCGTAACCCAAATCGCAAACCAACATGACTGGAGATGGCTCCTCGTACCATGAAACAGGATTGGGACCCGTTATTTGTGGGCTAGGAACCGCGAGGACCTTCTGCAGCTCATCAGGCTGCGTGATCGGAACTGACTGGACAATATGCGGCTCCTCGTACCATGCTATGGGGTTAAGACCCGTTACATGCTGGCTAGAAACCGCAAACTTTGAGCCATATTCAGCTCCAGCTAGGCGTGACACCTACTTTATATTAAGGGTCCTAAGTACCTGTGTACTTTCATAGCAACTAGATGTGTATGTAGTATGCAACCACAGTGTAAGTGCACACTGGTTCATAGTACCTACAGCTGTACCAATTTCTGTAACCACACATATAACAACCCTCAGAATGGTATGTGTAAGTGCAAATGTGTAACAGGACAGGGCAACTTCACCAACTCCACCCACTTTACACATCCCTAAACCTACCCAGCTACACCCCCTGATCACCCCCTGTTCCAGTTACTATTATACATACTGTTGTTACAAAATGTAGCTATGTAATTCCTGTTACATGACCACTTAGTTAACCTAAACTTAACAACCACCTCACTAACCACTGATAAGCAGCAAATTAGGAATTTATTTGGAATTTATTAGGAATTTTTTCTAGATGATCTGTTACTTTCCCAGTTCCCTGAGACACTTCACTTGTACTGCGTCTGCAAAGATGCTATGGGAAAAACTCTCTTTTTCCCCCTAACTGAAACCTATTTAACACACAGGGAAACACCCAGTATTGGTTGTGCAGCGGTCATTTTTTAAACCAATCGGCTGGCCGCCGTGCTGCGGCAACCAATGGCTGGCTCCTGCCAAAGCTAGCCTGAGGGCGGCGGGGTCGTCTATACTGTATATAGCGGCTAAACTGCCACAGGTTTTCAGATTTCTTCTCCTTCAGCGTACCTTACCTTCAGCGTAACGTACCGCTATCCCAGACTCAAGCCTTACACCATTGAATATGTCATTGCAGCTGGACGAAATCCCTGCCACCATCCGGCATCTAAAAGAACAAATTTCTACTAAAGCTTGAAGATGCCCTTGCAGCTGGATAGTTCCCCTGCTGGCATCCGGCAAGAGAGAAAGTCTTCTAACAGATAAGACCTAAAACTCTTCTGTAATACCCTGCTCCTGTTTCCAAGCCTCCACAGAGTTCAGACACTGAGACAGCAGAGCTATGGGTTCGACTTTAGTTCTGCCGGTTATTTTGGAGGTGTAAATAACACCCTTTCGAGCAGCTTATCCTCCTCGGCTGTTAGAGCAAAATGAAAGCAGCTCTAGTGTTCCCCCTTTCTCGACTGCTCTTTTATCTGCTGGTTCTTACAAGGGAATCAATGCCCCCCATATATCGAGGGGGTTTATTGCTCTTAGCAGATAAAAGCTATAAATAACTACAGAGCGGGGTAAGTCTCACCTCAGGCGGCCCTCCGCAAACTACTCTATTTATATCCTCTGCCTCGCAAAGTTTCGGGCATGATACACTTATAGCTGCAATAAATGGGTCCGTAAAGAGCGCCCATGCAGCGCGCTGTTTTACCACTCTGAGGAAAAAAGGCATGATCTGCTTCACAGTCTAGCCGCGCACACTCGCTGACTCTCTCACGCTGTAATGTTCTCCCCTCCCAGGCGAGAACTACATTCGAGTTGAGATTGAGTATGTATGAGTGAATTATGCAGACACAATCCGCCTCCTCAGTGTGTTTTTCATGTGAGGATTAGTGAACCTTGTTGCCGAGCTGCACGATCCTCATCTGAATGGGACGCCATCACTAAACGCTCAATTAGCTAGGAACTCTCAGGCTGTTAAAGTTTACTTGCTTCCCTCCAGACCGCTGATGCACTTTGGGTGGGACCTCAGTCTCGCGAGCCCTTCTCTATGCAAATTCTTGATCACCGGGTTTAGCCACCAGCCGCCCAAACCATGAGCTTAGGCTTACGAGCCTTTTTCTTGTAAAGCCTCTCACTGTGCTTTGGCGTCACATGAGCTCAGACTTACGCGCATTCTCTGCATGCTTATGTGACTATACGGCCCAGCTTTTGCCTGGGCTCGAGGTCATTGGCTATCGCTCTTCGCCTACAGCGTGGCGTGTTGATACTGTTTCCATAGCATCTTAGCACACACAGTACAAGTGAAGTGTTGACAGGGAACGAATAGGTTACTTACGTAACCCAGGTTCCCTGAGACAAAGGAACGAGTACTGCGTTCCATGAAGTCCTGTGGCTTCAGGTTACTTTATTTCAGAATGAACTACACATTTGAGTTACATAATTACACAAACCTGATGTTAACTGATTTTGAATGTCAAAAACCAGAGTAATAGTAATACTGGGAGGATATACACTGGAGTTGGAGTTAAGTTTTGATGTTGTAAATTGTGAAGAAGATATCATATCGATTATCTGTTCAGGTCTGCTATTGCAGTACTATGTCAGGTCATATTTTTGCTGCAGCAGAAAGCTGATGGATGGGTGATGTTGGATGTTCTGGGGTGAGCAGTCTAAGTTGGTTCATCTCCAGCTCTGGGCATATCTGCACTCCTGCAGGCTGAACCCAGCTGCACAGCTAGCTTCTAATGTGGACTCATTAGCGCTAGCACTAAGTGCCCTTCACAAATTAGAGCTCAATTCCATTGCTCTTCCATAGCATCCCATTTGTGCCATTCTAGAGCAACAATGCCAAGCGCTCAGTGGTGAATCCTTCACTTGAGTTTACTGTTAATATGTGAGCCAGTCTGTCAGCAAGAACATGAAATGTGCATTTGTTAACCAGATCATGATGAAAGGTTGTCTGTAGCTGGGAGTGAAATGTGAATGCTTCTTTGATTTTCAGATGAAATTTGTGATCTTTTCAATGTGAATTGGTGGTTTTTTGGTGTGTATGAATGCACGGGCTAATGCTATTCCTGGAGGCCCACAAGTACATTTAGTCTTTTCCTAAACGTCGACCTTAAATTAGCTTTCAAAGATGGTGCCAAGAACTCCCGAATGTCTTTCAAATAGCTTTTTCAAATTTTCAAAGTCTGCTGAATAGCCTTTCTGCTACAAAATGGCAGCTATTAAAGGCTGTACATATCAAGCTGCGGGTGCAAGGCCTTTGATTGTGTACTTTATTCTTGTCAAACCAAATTTGCTGACCTGCAATTCACAGGGGTACAGCTTTTCAAATATCTCAGGGAATGCCACTGCGCATGAGGAAGAAGATATTAAAATGTTTCATCAAATTAATTTTAGACATTTCAGAATTAGTTTAGGCTTTCATTTACATTGAAATTTCATTGTTAAAATCAAAATGTGACACTTGAAACAGAACAAGAGAGCACTGTCAAAAACCAGCAGGCATCAGCGCAAAAGTTAAAGCCTGCCTCTGAAAATTCAGTTGTTTTTAAACTCACACAATCACACATGCACATACGTATCTACACTCCCTGTCGATGTGTGTGGCTCACTACAGTACCTTAGCTTGCTGGTTTTAGAATTCTTCCATAACGATGTGGAAAATAATTAATCAAGGGGTTTTACCAATGACATTTATGGTATGTTTAGCCACCTGACACTATTTGCTGTTCATTTGTTTGTGCCCTCTAAACCTTAGTCACCACATAAAGACTACTGTATAACAGTGTTGCAATATGACGGTTGTCTTTTTTAAGAGGTGTCACTCAGCTTAACAATGTCAGTTAATCGTTTCACCCTTTTGTTTCACTAGCACAAACATTAGCACAACCATCTCATAGGAGCAATGCTAGCGATCTCTGCCCGCCAGACAGCGGCCTACATGCAGAGCTGCATTCTAAAGACACAATAATCATGGGATTTGATTGCCTGTCCCTCAACCTCAATAATTGATGACTCCAATATTTACCCTATTACCTGTGTGTTGTAAACATTCATTACGGTAGTGTGTTTGAGAGAGGTGTGTGGCAGCGAGCACCAGGGAGCCTGGCCTGAGGGGAACTCCTGTCAGTTTGACTAATGACAGAAATGAAAAAATATCTCCTAATTACTTTAGAAAAAGGTACAGTACTGCGTTCTTTATCTGCGCAATATGCATTTTAAAACTTTGTGCAGGTTTATTACATTTAGCTCTTTCCATCATGGCACTGGCATTAGAGACAGAGCAAGTTCTCAAATTTCAAATCAAATTTCAACTCGCTCCATGAAGGGCTAATCCCATTTGCAACATTATTGTATTTCTATTGACATTAGCATTTTTTTTTTTGGTAACATGTAAATAGTCATCACAATATACAATATAAGAGTAGCGACTGCATCTTGCAGGTTTTTGTATGTTCATTAATTTTAGTAGGTTTAAAATGTTTCATTTTTCCATAATGGTCTTATTGAAGCTAACAGATTTCAGCTTTTTCGGAAACATGTTGTCATGTCTTTATCATGCATTTGCTGTTTTTTTTAAGTATAGCTTTCATAGTGATATATAGAATAAAAATAAATTATAAAAATATCAAACAAAAAAAAAATGAATTGTGATAGTCTAAATAAAGAGATACAGAATGAATTTGTGTGTATGTGTTTTTGAGTTTGAGTATTTGGTTACCAAGGTGACATCAGTTCTAATCGAGCTGATGTTTGCTTGATATGTAATATGAGACATTTGATTTGTGCAAACAAAAAAGAAAAAAATCAAGGTATAACTGCTTGTGTACAGAATAGTTTATGCATTTTCCAATCAAGCTATATGAAAATGCTCCATGGCCTCCAACACAAGACTTTGACTTTAGAAAAGCTTGATAATTTTGCCACTATAGCAAATCCCCATTCATAGAAAATATATGAAAGTGAAGTAAAATATCTAAAATCTAAGGAGGAGAATAGGGTTCGTCTTATGGTTCTACATTTTGGTCCATTTTGGTCACACTTTTGTATAGAACCCACATCTCATTATTAACTAGTTGAGTATTTGCATGCCTAATATTAAAACATTAGCTGTTTATTATTACATAAAAACATATTCTGCATTATTTTACATCCCTAATACTACCAAATACCTCAACTTAAACACACCAATTCCACCTTGGTTCCCCTTTGATTACAAGCAAATGAGCCACCTTTAGAATTATTAAGCACCATTTTTTATTTTTTTTGAGTGTAATGTAATAGATAGATAGATAGATAGATAGATAGATAGATAGATAGATAGATAGATAGATAGATAGATAGATAGATAGATAGATATCCGAAAATAAATTGTAACTGTTTATATCTTGTTAGAATTATTATTATTTATTTATTTATTTATTTTTTATACTAAATGAAAAGGTATACTTAAAAGAAAATGTATTTTTTCCAAAAATCCACAAGGCTATAAGCTTATAGTTTAGCCCTAGCTATAGAAATTCATTCAGTCTCACTCATTGGATTTTCCACGCAAGAGAGTAAAGAATAAATCATACGCAGCCAGAGTAATAGGCCTAGAGTACAGCCGAGTATTGTTACAAGTACTCACAAAATAAAAGAGAGGTTGATGCATATTTTCTGTTCCTGAGCTATAGAATGATTAGTGCAATCAAACCCCCCATGTCTTTTGCTCATTGAGTTTGCAGCGAGAAATATTATGGGATATTTGTGTTTTATGGAAGGAGACCGTTTATCACGGCCATTTTTCATGCTGTCAAGTTAATTACCAGAGAGCGGAATACGATTACACACACACACACACACACCCCTTTGCACGCAAAGGAATACAAACACACCCTCTCTCACACACACATTCACACAAATACACCTAATCCCACCCCCATGGACACCCAAACTAAATTGTTAGCCTGGAGCAGCAAACTTGCCTCTGTCACTTTTAGAAGCAGCTGAATATCTGTCCATCCTGCTTGGAATAACAATCACTATTACAAGGTCAGAGCAGTTTTAATGTATTTATTTCATTTCTCAGGGGTTCTTTGAGAGGCGGAAATGAATCATGGCTCTATTCAGTGGTGGATGCCGGTTATCCGTTCTAAGGTTACATCACTTCTGCGTTTGCTAACGGATTAGAGCTGTCGTATAGGTTCCCAGAGCTTCAGCTTGGTTAATGGCTGTAGAAAACAAATTTTAACCCTTCCTGAAATTACCAAAGCTGATGAGTATCAGAAAATCAGTTTGGGAAAAAAACTATGTGTTTGAAAAGTGCTGCTTATCCATGTGAGAGTCATTACTATGATGGCAGGGTGTTGTGGGTGGTTGCTAGTGTGTTGCTATACAGTTGCTAAGGTGCTCTGATTGTTTCAACACGTTGCTATGTGGCTGCTCCTTGTAAGTCCAGTGCCAATTCTTTGTTTGTTTGTATGTTTCATTCAAGTATTAGAAACAGTAATATTAGTGCTTGTCTTAGTGAACAACTAATAGTCTCACACTTTAAGTGGCCTTGCATCAAAAATAAATTGTGTTCATATTGTATTGCACTTTTGCTGCTACTAGATATTTTTTTTAAGAATATAAGTACAGTGTAAAATAAGTGCATTGTACCAAACAATTAATTTTAATGTAAGTAGTTAATGTCCCCTAACATAAAGTGGAACCCTAATAGTGATTTTTAGGGTGTATTTTGTAAGAAAGAATGCTGGCAGAATTGCAAATTTTAGAAAGTGTTAACACAGAGGCGGTAGCAAATACTTTCATCTTATTATCTGAACAGATATGATTTTATCTGTTAAATTAAAAGTGGTCAGTCATGATGACTGAAATGAACTAAACTTCTACCTGTAGTAACTTTCTGATCATGTGAAGTTACTGACAGAGACAGAGCTTTGTATAATAATAGCTCAGTGGAGAGACTCTCTGTCTCTAAGGAGGGACTGTACAGCGTTTCTATTGGTAAGTAGTGTGTGTGTGTGTGTGTGTGTGGAGACTCAGATATGGCACAGACAGGATATGACTTAACTAACACTGTCTAACCATTCACAGAGACTCAGCTGTTTTTGACAGCTTTGCTGTTGTTTCTTCGTTACTGGTGTCAAGGAGGAAAATGAAAAGACAACTCTCATTTTTCCTAATTAAAAATGTTGTTGCACCTGCACTGAAGTGTAACTTCCTTGGTACGATGAAGGACTGAATTTGGTCAGCTTTCAAGTGCTAATAAGTGGAGATACTGCTTTGAGAATTATGAATATGATATTTTAATAAGCGGATATCAAATCTAATTATTATTATTACGTGCAATATCAATTATTGATAGAAAGTCACTGTTGTTGTCATGTATTGTATTAAATAGGGGTACAGAACAGGGTGATATTTTATTATAAAATAAAATGCATTAAATATACATTATAAGGAAGTAAGTTTAATAATATTTTCTCTAAACACAGACCAATTACGCAATACTATCCTCCGATTATAAAAAAAAAAAAAGTGTAATGCAATTCAAAATAAAAAAATCCAGGTAAAATAGCATAGTGTCTACAAAACAAAACTAATAGATATATACAGTAGTAACAAGCACTGAGAGAGACTGATACAGAAGCCTTGAGTATCTTTTACTACCAGGCCTGATTCTGACCCACAAAAACCCTTGACATTTGCTTGAAAACATTACCAGTTATGGACTTCATCAAAGAATGAGCCACAAGAGAGAATGATGTTCCGCCTTTAATTGATAGAGAAAGTTAGAGGCACAGATTCAGCCAAATCATGGTTCTTCTGGCCTTTTAGCTTCAACATTTTTTTTTAGTGACAAAACAACAACAGTAGATCCTTTTTTTTTTCAGACGACATTTAGCTCCAAGTAAAAGAATAACAGTGCAATTTTTTCTTTCTTTAGGATTAGGAAAATGTCACCTACAGCATTAGAACATGAATGTGAAACAGATACTTAATTAACCCAAGTGAAGGTTAGTGTTGTCACAAACTGAGAAACTCTTGAATTATGTATGACTGTGCTGCTGTGGTTATTTATATGATGTCTAATAGTGTGACCACTGAATATAATTGGTCTTGATGTCTGAATGTAGAATAAAATGTCAAGGTCTCTCTTAAATCAAATAAACCTTAAGCTGTGTTTTTCTGTGATGCTTATGTGTTTAGGTCTCAATGGTTGTATTTTGTCAGTAAATATTGATTAATATATTTTAAAATGGAAATGAATGAATTAATGTTCAATCAATTTCAAAATATATTCTTGCACAAGAACAAAACTAGATTATCTAAATATACGTCATCAACATGATCTGTTTAATGTTTGTACACAAAAACATTTATGTATGCACATCCTTAAAGGCCCGTAAGGCTTATGAATACCAACAGAATTCATAATTTAATAAAATATTGAAATGTACACCATATTTTTCCAATACTGAGACACATGTACTGTAACTCCAACTCAGATAATGATAATAATAATAGTTTGACATTATGATTTTATTACAGTATATGATTTCTTAGTCATGTCTGTATTTCATGTAGTTGCTGTCAAAATCTTATTTCTCAAAGTATGGTCTCATCGGTCACTGCTCGGAGGAATATAGCAGGGAAAATATAATCAATTCAATAGAATCTGATAAAAATTGGGAATTTTGACTGATTGAGTTCCTCCACAGACTTTGGTCACAGGAATTTACCACATTGACACATAAATCTGCTTGGTTAACAATGGAATGGACCTTTTATGTTCACAAAATTTGGCCAGTAGTTTCTCCACCAATTGCTTATAAATGAATCACTTTCAAATGAGAAAGATTTTGCTTTATGTTGTAAATAACAACAAATGGGATCTATTTTCTTTCCCGTTTTGGATTTTTATATCATTATGGTACAAGATTATCTAGTTTAAATCAATGTGATAAACAAACAAGGTCTAAAGTAATTTAAAAGTAATTAAATAGTCTGATTATGTTACCTGGAATGTGTAATGCCGTGTATTACTTAACAGACTATAATTTGTAAGTAATCTACCCAGCACTGCATGTACATCTTATGCATTGTAAGATTTGAAAGTTCACAAAAGTACATAAACATTGTAAATGTTCAGTGGTGCCAATATGTAGATATTGTATTTCAGTTTCTATCCAAAACCTGCACTTTACTATCTTTAATTTGACTAGATTTATGGTTGTTTAAATCACTATGCATGTTTTTTTGAAGAACTAGTCCTTGCTCACAACATCCACTCCTCTGGGAAGGTTTTCCATGCCTCCATCTGTCAATCCACCTGATTTAGCTGTTAGGGTTATGGGTCACCAAACAAAGTCTATCTAAATGGATCATTACCAATTTTTGCCATTGTGTGTGTTAGTATGCGCCACCTGTCCTATAACATAATTTGAGGGCATGACCTTCGACTGCACCCTAAATATACAAGAATGAATACCAATTATATTCAATATAAAAAAAAATCCATACAACACAACATGAGGTGCAAACCCATGAGAATGAAGTTCAACACACATCAGCAGGCCTGCAGGGCACAACCACGCTTGACTAACAGAGAACATCATATGAGACATGCTTCCTGCGTTAAAACATAAAGACATGATGCTGCTCTACCACTAAAACATCTTTATTCTCTTGATAGTTAGCTGTCATCAAGTGATGTGATTATCACCACTCACTCTAAACTTGCATTGCTTGACCTTAAATAAAACATTCAAACTGATTCTCGTCTAAAAAAAAGGGTAAAATTGTCTCAATTAAAATAGACTTCCATATTTCTCCATTGAAGTACTAGCTCAAATCAATTAAAATAATGCTACAGCATGCATATAGTACAAAAGTTTAAGTGAATTATCCGACACTCATAAAATAAGTACAATGTACTTATTGTGGTCATATTGCACTTTTGCTGTGATTTTGGTGGTATATGGGTTAGGTTAGGGACAGGTTTGGTGGTATGTTTTAAGGGTGGGTTAAGGTGTAAGGGATGGGTCTACAGTTTATATAAATAAAAATATAAATGTAATTACAGAAATTCATTACTATATATAAAAAAATAAAAAAAAAATATATATATATATATATATATAATGTAAAAATATGTAAGTGCATTGTATCAAATGATTAATATAAACTGAAGTACACAGTAGTTAAGGACACCTAATATAAAGTTTTGATTGAAGTAGTTAGAACTACTTGACTAATTTAATAAATTTAAAGTTTAAAGTTGAGTTTGAATTAATTCAATAATTGGATTAATTTTGACAAAGCTGTAATTATTTAAAGTAAGGCTGTAAGGCATGCAACTTCCTCACAGACGTACAGTATGAAGTCGTTTGATCTGATTGAAACACACAACATAATTCAATCCACCGGGTGCGTTCCTATTACATCTAACCTGCGCAACAATACAGCCAGTCTCTTTTATTTATCGTCAAAAACCATGACTTGTTGCATGGTATTAATAAGTGGAAAAAATGTAAAGCATTTCCACTGAGCCACATAAACCGGCATGCTGTGAACGTGTGACAAGACACAAGTTCGGAGCGGAAAGCATATCAATAAAAACTCCAATGATACATTATTAACACTGTCAGACTGATGCTGTCCATCTCCAACTTTCCTCAGAGAATCAATTAGGAGATAAACAGCATTGTGTCTTTGGCTGTGGGAGACTGCACTGGCTGTCCATCCGGTTTTCCTGGGGCAAGGAAAATGGACAACGGAGTGGCATCCATTAGGAATAAAGACAAGTAAAAGTGTTTGTTTGTGTAGTGGTTTAGTGGGGGAGGTTTTGAGGCTAAAAGCATTGCTGAGTTTGAGTGCAGGTGATGCTGACATGCATTAAGTCTTCCGTTGTGTTTCTTTATTAAACTAGCACTGATAATTATTGCTGTATTTTTACAGTAGGCCTATAACATACACTGAAGAAATGCATCATGGTTGAGAAAAACAATTAGAAAATTCTACAATGCACATTCTATATTATTGTGCTAACTTGTTACATGCTTGCCAACTCTAAGCCAACATTAAGAATGATGATTTATATTACTTGCCAGTAAAACTGTAACTATTTATTGAAGATTAGAGCATTTTTATTCATGAAATGAAAGCAATAAACCTTATCAATAAGCTTGATAATTGTGTATGTGTTATTAATATAACGCAATGATAAAAACAATGCTGAAAAGAAAAATATTCTAGATTAAATATTACAAATGGAGCTGGTCATATGCTGGTCAATGAGCATCAGCACGAAATTGATTGAAAGTGTTTAGCGCATTTCAACATTATATTCTGACATTTTAAACAGAACTTGTATGATTTCTCAACAATGTTTGGAAAAGAGCGCAACCTTTTACAACGTGTCAGTTGTCATAGCATAACATATAACAGCATATGAGCATACTGTTTTTACAAATGGGTAAGAGGGCATGATTTTTCTTTTTTTTTTTTCAATCCATTATACTAAATGAATGCATTAGATTGGCAGCTCTAATTATAATGCATTAAGAACATCTTTATGAAATTACACTCACAGGCTTCACAGAAGGTAAAATAATTCCATCTTCTGCGTATTGTTTAAAGAAAAGCATATATATTTCTGAATCATTCTTTTCCTTTTTTAATGGAGAGAGTGCAGTTTCAATTGAACACGATGCCTCGCTGTGTTTCTTTCATCATTGTCCTCTCTAATGACTCAACGACCGCTCAACAATCACTTTTGTACAGCTCTGACGAAGTTTTAATAGATGAAAAATGAAATTGAGTCTGTGTGACTTTTAATGAGCATTGGCCTGTTATTCCCCTTGTTATCTGGTAATTAGCATATATTAATGTTCAGAGCCACATACCCTGCTAAGTATGTATATATTTGATCAGAGCTTTAAATAACTGCCAATCAAAAACACTGCCATATGAGGCCTGAGAAGGAAAAGCACATGAGAAACAATTTAATAGCCACGGGAGGAAAACTCATTTACAATGGTAATAAGCATCTTCATCTCCCCTCTAAATCAAATGAATGGCTCTCTCAATAAACTTAAGTTAAAGGAGTAAAGGACACATAGGGCGCCTGCAGCCAATAGTACACTACAGGCTTGAAACTACTGTAGTTGTCCTTAGGTTTAAGGCTGACTATTTTATGACAAAAAAATAATTTAGTTTTTCTCATAGCATTTGCACTTCAGTGATATTGTTCTTGCTAAGCACACTTATAATGAATTTCACATTTCATGATCCACTTGTTGTCAAGTGTCCACACCGTCCCAATGCATCTATGACTATTATGCAAACATCAGAAGATTCTGAGTTACTGTAAAGTGGGGCCAAAAATATATATATATATATAACTGTTCCCTACGCATCTTCAAATAACATTGCTTCTTAGTCATCCTCTTTTTTCAGTTTCCTAATCAGTGACACCAGAAAGACCACTCTGTTAGTTGTTGTGCAGGAGTCTTGTGTAATTTACCTTGTTTTAGGGATTGTAACTACAAAATAGATAAAAATGGGGGTGGGGGCAGCAAGCTTAAGCTTTTTCTTGCACAAAACCTGCATCTTATTCACTAAAAATCCATAATCTTGGATGATTCACTGATTTAACCAGTCATTGTCCTTCTTTCTAGAATCTTTCAGTGTAAACTAGGTTAAATTGGGCATTTCATAACACATAGAAGATAAATATGCGTATGTATTTTCTAGATATTAGCACCAGTTCATCCAATCATGATCAAATAATGGAGGAGTGCATTATAACATGACATAAATCTAGATGCACCAGTAGTAATGCATTTACTCAAGACTTGAGTGTACACTTGAGCGCCATCCATAGACACATAAACACAGCTGGAGAATAGAAGTTCATGTGAGGAAGTTTTGCATTAAACTTTGAACAGAAGTTAACATTGACCTGGCATTTCACATGACTAGAAGATGCAATCAACAGAAAAGCTAAAAGTCAGATTGACTTCTTTGCTAAATTTAAAGACCCAAATGATACAATGGAATTTAAACTCAATATTCTGCTCCCTCTCCAACCAAGCATTCAAACTAGCCAAAAAGACGGCAAATTGCACCATGCAAAAATTGCACTTACCGTTAACTTTCGTGTGTCTGTTTGCACCATTACCTGATTTGCATATTTGCTTTTAGTGAATCAGGTGGGAAAAAAAAGCCAGACAATTTCCCCTGAGAGCTATAAAAAGAAATGTTCCACATTAATGACATCACAAGGAGATGCTCATCATTTGATATGAGCACAATAGAAAGATCACATGTAATTAGTTACTTCAGCAATGTCTACTTCGCTCAATCAGAGTTAGCATTTAAAAAATCGTTGTTCACCCTGCACGCTTTCAAATAAAATCATTTCTTTTTACATATTTGTTGTCTAAAGTCTTTCTTTCATAGGATTGCCAATTTCATCAGTCTCTGATCACATTTCATTAGCGTTCTGGAATGTGTGAAATTTTAGTGTGTGCGGCTACTGCTACAGTAGAATGAAAAACCAATAGAATCATTAACCTAGATTAAAATGAAAAAGAGCGAGCCATGGAGAGAAAACCAAAGACATCAAAAGATGAGTTAAACATGTTTATACTAGCTTGTCTGTATGATAAACAACATAAATTTATTGCATGACCCTTAATGTTATCATCATATTATTGCATAGTTGTTTTCTTTTTCATAAATGTTTTATGCATGCACGCACTGTGAGTTTCTGCAGCACTTTTGTATAGGGCTATGGCTATGGTTAATCATAGTCAATGTTGTCGATTATTTCCAAAGTCTTAGATGATATAAAGTCTGATACAACTAGTTTGACATGAGCCAAGGCTCAGCCTGCCTCAGCCTGCTTCGCCTTTTACATCTGATGTTGTCAATATTTGACAAGTAAACATTCGTAAAAAGGACTGGGAGGAAAAACTTATAGGTTGCACCAGGCTTTAGAGCAACTAACATGGAAACAATGACACCAGCTCCCCCACCCCAACGCAATGTGAGGCTCTTTGTTGTGACTTGGTCTCGTAAGAACCAAATTCTGGGAGCAGCTGTCAGATCTTGGGCCACGGAGGTTTGTTTACAGGGTGGCTGAATGCTCCAGCAGGTCAGTTCTGAGGGGGATTTGATGGGTGGTCACATCCACGCAACACCCAAAGGAATTTCTGTTCCCCTATCATTCCCGATTCTACGCCCAGCAGCCTCCAGTAGGGGCCCTGAGCTCTGCTTTTGTGCTGATGTCATTTACAGACGCTGCCTCTCAGCGTGGCTAACGCTCTGCAGTGACGGGGAAATCAGACCCCATGAAGAGGGATTACTCCTCACGGTATTGTCCATGCTATAATGCTGGAGATGGGTGTCTGTTATCTACACAACGGCCGCATTTCACCCTGACAGGGACGCCTGGACTCCTTTCATTGTTTTTGCCACGGAACACAACACGACCCCAGATGAGAATGCTAAAAGCAGCGTATCCAAACAGAAGCTGCCCCCTCTGAGCCACACTGGCTGATCTGATGTTGGTGCTATGACACCCACTGCTGATCCGACACTTATGTATTACGCTTTAGCTAAGCTGAAGTGACTCTTTTAATAGCTGGTAAACGGAAATTCTATAATCATTGAGTTAACCTCTACTCTTGACTGTAAATGGCCAATTAAAACACTATTACGACTAAGCAATACTAATGATGAGTGTTTATTCAAGCTTGAAATGGCACACAAAGTTTTGGATGGACTCGTAGTCTTGTCCGTCCACCAGAGAACATTTAAATATGCATTCGTTGATGGTACTACGAAATGGGCTATTTTATTTATTTTCAAATGTCACATTATATATATATATATGTGTGTGTGTGTGTGTGTGTGTGCGCGCGTGTCTGAATATGAATACTTTTCATCAATATGTGAATTAAATGCACTGTAATGCTCCACTAGTAAAGCATGTTGTTCATTTTCATTTGGCGTTTTTTAGCTTTGTGTATATTGTGATGATCTCCCAAAAGACATTCAACTGACTATAGGTAACTTCAACACAGTCTCACGAGCAATTCGTACATATTCGTACAAGGTGCCAAATTTGTGCCAATTCATACGAATTGTACGATTTGTCTAAAATCACGTGTAGGGTAGGTTTAGGGGCGGAGTTATGTTTAGGTCATTCGTACAAATTCACACGAATTGCCATCTCATAAAATACGTACGACTTAGAATAAATCGTATGAATTCGTACGAGTGAGGTTGTACAAATTTGTACGAATTAGCCATCTCGTAAAATACGTATGAATTGCCATGAGATCAGGTTGGTAACTTTGCAAGAACATGTCAATTTATACTCTACCAGTCTATCAATACTCTACTAACACTATATTGAGAATTAGGAGATATGAAGGTGAAAAATCACCTACAGTCAAATGAATGTGTTAAAGGCACCATCAAAATAAAGTGAAACCATTAGTAGTTAGTGAGGTACTTGTTAAGTTTAGTTATCAAGTTAAACATTAATAAAGAAAAAGGCTTTATAAGTACTAATTATATGCTAATATATGCCAATATGCTAATCATATACAAGCTGTCGTGAATTGGTCCTTAAAATCAATGATTATCGTTTTTTGTTATTGTTAGTCAGTAATAAAAAACTTTTCATTGTTAGTTCATGTTAGTGCAGGTTCATTAAATTAAATAATTAACAGATGCACATTTTGATTTTAATGTGTAAATATAAAATAAATGTAGAAATGTTAATATTGTAAATTTTAGATTTAGATTACTAAACTAAATAAAGTATTTTTTTCATTCTTAGGTCATATTAATGCATTTATTATGTGTCGTATGTATACTAATAAACAGCCAGTATGCTAGTAATATGCGTGCTAACAAGCTACTAGTAAGAATTTGTCTCTAAACTGCACTTTTTTTGTTTGGTTTTGTTTTGTGTTTTTAATTTGCACAATATAACAAGGAGGCTGGGAACAGGCCAAAAAAACATTCAAAAAATAAGTAAATACAAATGAGGATGTTCTTGTGTGACTATGTATAGCTGCGTAAAAGTTGGCACCAGCTATTTATCATCAGCTATTTATTTATGGCCAAAAACAGCTCTAGTTTTGTACAATTATTCTATATCTATTTGTACAATTATTCGATATGAGCATCTTGGGAAAGTTGCTCTCGGCAACCTCAAGGTTCCCATGGTGATGAGATGTCAGCGAGTGTCAGTACAACCTTGAACCGCGGAAAAACGGTCAGCACTATATATGTTACGTTCCCTTGGTGACTATTTAAAAGAATTGCACAGCTGACATCGCTTGTTTTAGAAGACGCACATGTGAGTCTTTGACCCCCTGTAATGTGGGAATTGTACCACGGCAAGTGTTTAGTGGTTCACAGGTGAGAGATTCACAGCGGGACAAGTGCAGGGGAAAAGACATTTCCGCTTGTTTCCAAGATACATCCGTAGTCATTCATGGCTTATCAATGAAGCAGATGATGCAGGAACATCCACATTTTATGCCATTTAATTATGAATAAACATAATATTTTCTTTTTTTAAAAAAGCTAATTTTTGCAGTTATGCATGTGTTGTAGTATTTAGGCCAAATCACTCAGCAACCAAGACATCAGACAGCAACCAATCATTATCAAGCCACGTGACTGGGGCGGGACGTGACGCAAGCAGCTGATGAAACCCTTTGTTCAACTGCATATTTTTACACACCAGGTTAGGAAAAAAAGAAATAATATATTTACAAATGAATTCTACACAGAGTTATTTAGCTTAAAAATAATAGTTTATTCTAAAATCTAAATCAATCAATCTAAAACTAATATCAAAACATACTTAAAATAAATGTTAATTGAAATAAAATAAAATATTTCTCAGAATTACAATTACAACAATACAATTATTAAAGGTAAATACACTATATAAATAAAAATGAACAAATGTATGAACATAAACAGATAAAAATTGCAGAGACATGACAAAATTATTATATAACATTATATTACAGTATTAGGGGTGACCAGTGTCAGTCCTGGAGAGCCGCCGTCCTGCAGAGGTTTGCTACAACCTTTGCAAATCTTCAGCTGCCTGTATAATGTAGTTTTTAAGTGACTCGTATGCTGTTTTCATGTGCTATAAGAATTATCGTAAATATGACTCTCCAAATTCGAAATTAGACGTGATCATACTCTTGAGTTGTGTTTACTAGTGAGAAACTCTGAGATGATTTTATACCAGAGCTTCTGAATTAGTTGGCCAATAAATTTTAAACATAGTGGAGGGAAACCTATTGCTGCTGTCAGTGCTATTATTTATTAGTTTTATTCTACACACTTTGACTTGTTGCTAAAATATATTTACATATACATATATTTATATTTATATACAGGCTATATATGTATAATCCTCAAAGGCATAATGAATGTTTTATAAGCACTGCACTAAGCATGTTTTGACTGAATTTCCAAAATTGTGAGCAAGACATCTCAACTATCTGATGCTACGTTTTATTCTTTCCATCAACAAAACACTTGAATACAAGCTTTCCGGTAGCATTTGAAGGCAGATTTAGACCTTGATTATCTGGCTTGGGTGTGTTTGATCCAACGCTGGTCACCACTGCTATTGCTATTTCTTAGCATAACATCAACTGTAGATTCAGCAGAATGTACAAAGATGTGCAAAACCAAACTGATAAAAAGCATAAACGTCATGACAAGAAATAGTGTGCTAACAAGTAAAAAACATTCCTTTAAGCACAAAAACGCCCTTTAATTAAGAACACTCTCAAGAAAGAAAGAGAAGTTTGAATACGGAGATTAACTTGTACCTGAATGCTGGAAAGAGAAAGCACTGACGGACTGTTGGCAATCCCAGCTCATCCGTGAAACGTGCTGATGATATAGTTATGGTTTTGTTATGTATCACTGTCACTGAAACAGTCACTCTTGTCTGTATTGATGATGTGACGGATGGACTATAGTGAGCAGGAGATGGATTCTGGATAAGAAAGAGAAAATCTGCTCAGATCAAACCAGATACTTTTACAGCAGTTCACTTTGCTGCATTAGAGTGACGGTATCTCTAGGCCTCTATGTAATCATGCATGTGAAGCTATATATCAAATCAATTGTATGGATTATTTTTTTTTTTTTTGCAGTGTCCCTCATTGTAAGAATTCTTTATACATATATATATATATAAAACTTGACTACATGACAACAGCAATACTAATTTCACTCCTTGCTTGTGTGCATTCTTCTCAAATCAGCACCTCTACAAACCATAACCACCATCTCAACTTATCTCATCTCTCGCTCACTCGCTCTCTCTCTCTCTTTCTTTTCTTTACTCTCTCACTCTGTTTTATTTCATCACCTTCCCTCATACTAGAGAGTTTTCTCATGAACACTTCTTCTCTGTCATTTTATCCCCACACGACCCTGGCCACTTCTGGCACTCTGCTCTTTTTTTAAGCTAATGATGAAATAAGCAAGCGTAATTAAAAAACATATTGAAAACCATCCCAATGTTTCTCTAGGTGACAATGAGAGAGGTGAAGTTATTATACTCATCCCCTCCTGCAGTGAAGGGGGAAAGGTATGGACACTTAAAACCAGCAAGACATGCCATATTTGTTGTTCTTCTGTTGGTTTTTTAATTCGCCTGCGTCTGATTTATTATCTGCTGTAGGAGGGGAGCGTTTTTCTCTGTCAGGGCCTGTTGGTCGGCTGCTCTAGTTCTTTATTGCATCCTCACGATCATGAGTTCATGAGATTTCGCTCTTGCTTCCCAGACTGTGGCGGGTCTCATGTGTTTCCACCCTTCTTTTTCCGTTATTTTATTGCAGCTCTGTTTAAGTGGAATTAATGCAAGCTTCTCAAATCATCTTGTCAGTGGTCTCCACAGACCGACCCTTGTTATGAAAAAAGTTTATTCCACTAGGAATACTTAAAAGACTCTGTACAGTTAAAGCGATAGTTAAGTCAAAATAAAAAAATCTGCCATCTATATTTTAAATAATTAATTTTACATTTCACAACAGAAATCAAACCGATTTTGAATGACACGGCAGTTGATAAAACTTTTTTTTTTTTTTGTCTCAAAAAATTGTTTAACTTATTAATAATGCTATTCAATGCTAATAATGAATGCTATAAAGCAGCCAGAAAAAAATACAGAATTTCTATTTCAAATAAGGCTTCAATAAATCTGTTCTTCAAACTAACCAGCAAAAAAAGAATCATGAAAAACACTTCCACGCTTCATTAATCAGCACAACTTTTTTCAACTTATAATACTGAGAAAGTGTTTCTAAGAATGTCTCTTAATTATCAAATAAAAATATGAGGAATTCTTAAGGACCATTTACTGTACCACTAAAAACTTAGGAGTAACGACAACCAAAGAATGAGCTTTGTCATGTCTGGAAATAAAAAAAGGCATAGGACAGTTGTTCTACTTTCTACAAGCTACAATCTATAATTTATTATTATAATTTTTTTTGGATCTTCCAATCCATCTATTTCTTTTACGGTAAGAACTGTAGATGATTTCAAGCCTATAATAATTATTTTTATGGGTTAGGGTTAGGGTTAGAGTGAGTTGAATCTACTTACTTTTATCATTGGGTCAGTTCGGTTTAGCTCATATTAATGAACAATGGAAAGAAGGTCAGGTTACTACAATATATGCAAGCAAAAAATAAAAATAGAAAATTGAGCTGGTATTGTTCCGTAGATCTGCCAACCTCAGTACCCATAAAAAATCAGTAATCAATATACTCTACATAGCATCCCATTAGCTATGCATTGACTAGTCTCACAAAACACTGTATGTGTTTGTACAGTTCCAATCTGTGAACCAGTTAATTCTTTAGTTTCCACCATACCACTCCTTGACTAATGTCAACCTTGACCAATTGTATTTTACATTTTTTTTTACTTTGGTTGATTTCAGTCCAAACAATAGCTACTTATCTGCTGGTAATACGTATTTTTCAGATACCTGACCTTCATTATCAAAAACATTTTTATGTAGTTATCATAAGCCTGTTTCAAGCAATCAGATTAATCTGCACAGAATTATGAAGACGTATTTTCAAACCAATTATTATTTTTGTATTTTTGATCAAATAAATTCAGCCTTGATGAACATTTTAAAAATGACCTTCAAACGTTTTAACAATAATGCTTTGATTTGAGAAAAATAGTTCAAGTTAGATATCGATTCGAAAAGATGTTTGGGTCAGTGTGTATATTTATGGATAGTTGGTTGTGATTTCTAATATCAATTTCACCTGGTCTCTGCATAGTCAGCATATAATTGATTTAATTAAATTGATTTTCTAATACTGCACACAGGAATTTATGTTGATATAATTCAGGTTTTTTTAATTCCCTCAGTGTGTTTGACGCTTATCTCAAACCGCCCAACACAACAGAGTCTGGCCGTGTTGCTTTTGAATTTCCAGGCAGGTTACGCATGTCAGAGTGCTCATAAAAAGCACATCTTGGGACCTGAAAGCACTCACACACCACCAGTGAAAATCAACTCAATGTCTTAGCAATTAGCTACAATCTATCTGATTAAGGGACACATGCTGTGAATAGGAGGAGTCGTGTATTTTAGATCTTGTCGTGCTAATTAGGTTCTTCAGCCCGTAATGGCCATTTTGATAGATGAGAACTGAGCCGTCCTACACCTTGAATGTCAGTATGGCAGCTGAAGTCAAGCTTTTATCTGAATTAGTGTAACAGTAGAGGCTACAGGCACATCTAGACGTTCATTAGCAAGCCGGCATACAAATACTCACAATTAGCCTGCAAAGAGGACGAGGCATAGCAAGTGAATAAAGCCAACAGAGGAAGCGGCCCTGGGGCTGATATTGCTCTGGTGTAATTACGATCATTAGCTACGTATTTACTTTTTTTATTAATCAAGTTTCTTTTTTGTCATCAGATTTGTTTGCACTTTTGTAGGCTTTTACCGTCAATTTATTTATTTATTTTTTTCTGTATTTCTAGAATGATCTTTTAATTCCAAGGAACTACAAATCTTGGTGCGTTAACACAATTGCTGGTGGAAATGAAGCTTCACTTATTTAAGTGCTTTATTTAATTAAGGTGCCATTTAGAGTGGTCGATTGTTCACATTATGCAGTAGTCATTCAACATAAAGGCTTTTAACAGTCTTTGTTTATTGTGTCCCTTATTACTAAACATAACAAGGTGTAAGATTATATTAGAGCATAATTGAGCTATAACAGCAGCACTAAGAGGCACTGAGATACACTGATGTTTAAAAGCACAAATTGATGTACATAATGTGATATAATAAAATAGAGCTTCCCTAGACTTCGGAGTTTTAGTATCTGTTTTAATGTGTTGTATTAAAATTAACCATCAATAGCGTGAAATCCAGCAAAGCATATCAAAATAAATTAATATCACCTTTGTCAGGTTTAACTTTTTTGCAAATTACTTTTAAGTGTTATATAAGTTGATATGTATCCTTACCACGAAAATGCATCTTTATTCATTTATTTACTTAATTGCTTACTTACTGTAGAATCCCAGTAATCACAATTGGAAAAGTGATTATAGTTAAAATAGTTAAGTAACCTTTACTCAAAAATAAAGCTAGGTTTGCTAAAAAGGTTGAATTGGCAGTTTTGCATAAAAAAAACACACTTAAAAAATTTTATTTACTTTATTAGGTAGCAGTGACAGGCTTCTGTATGTTTCAATGTAATTTATCTATGGTATATATTAATAATATAACTTTCCCTAGTGCTTAGTACAGTACTAAAGCAGTTTTGGGAACTGAATATGATCTGCATTCAACAATTACTGTATCAGAACTCTCTGCTTTGTTGCTTAGCTCTTTATTAACCAGATAAACTTGCGGTATGCTCTATTTAAGAAATGGCTGTTTTAGCAGTGACTGAAAAAATACTGAACTTGCTGTGAGGAAATAAAGGTCTGACTCTTTAAAAGCCTAAATTGCTATAATATTGGTACAAAGTGACAAGTTCGTATCACAGCAAAGGTACAGACGAGCATATACTGCCCAAGTGTAACTCTTGGGTGCACTTTACACTGCCAGCGAAGGTATTTCTGCCCACCTCCCCCTTTACTTCCTGCAAATGAGAAAGAGATGTAGTCACTCCCCAACTGTGAGTGAGTGACTGTTGAAATGAGAAATACTCCCAGTCGTCTCTCAGAAACGGACACAGCAGGCCACATGACATCACTTAACGAAAATGCATCGCCTGCCACAAAACAGAACAATTCAGTCAGTGTTAGTTCCCTTGGCAAAACTCAAGAGGTTTACTTTAACATTTATAGTAGTACTTTATAGTAGTAGTAGAGGCTTTCGTTGGGATTATAACAAGTGCTTTTGTTGTTTGTTTTCTGGTGCGTTTTATTTTTTTGTCATTTTAAAACCAAAATAGCAGCTCGCAGTATGTTGCAAGCAGGGCATTTGCAATATTAAAATCAGCATTACTTATGAATAGTTTAGAATTATAAAGTTTAGATTTATATTTACCCTTATGCACTGCAAAGGTTGTGGGCAACCCCAAATGGTGTTAGATGAAATTTAGATAACTAATTAACTAACTAAATAATTAAATGAACACTATCTTCTTTTAAATGGCATGACTAAAAAAAAAAAACAATAATAAAAATTAATTGTAATTATTTGGGGTTATATGTTTCTATGTTAATGTGACCAAAAAATAATAATAATTGCAATCACATACATATACCGTACACATATATACACCATATTCAAATTCGACTGTATTGTGTCATAATTGCGAACACTGACACTTTAGTTATAAAATTACATATATATATATAATAATAATTGTATAATGTCTTACCATAAATCCAAATAAAAAGCCACTGAGTGATTTTTCAGTGATACTGAACAGTTTTCCAGTAGATGGCATCAACTTTTCTTTTTTTTTTTTTGCATTATCAAAATAAATAAAACAGATGAAATGCATATATTGTAAACGATTACAAATTGAGGAGGAGGTGGATAAAAACAAAAATCACACCATTAATAAGAGAGTGATACTACGCATGCTGATTTTATTTCAATGAATGAAAACGTTTTTTATGCTTTAGTTATAGTGATTATCATGGATCATAGTTAAAATGATGTAAAATTCTCTTTGGTTTTAAGAAGACCCGGTTAAGAATGTTATTAATGGTATGTCAGTAGTATTTGTGCGTGACCCTGAAGTACGTGCTGTTCAGGCAGAATAGTGAATTTTCTGTTCTGACGTCCTTCAAACTCCCACAAGCTGCCCTATACGTTTCCAGACACCTCCCCCTTTCTTAGAGCACTCTCTCATTCTAATTCTCCATCTATTTGATGTTACAATGTGACTTCTATAACAGCAGCTCTATATAAACATACATTCCAGACGTTACTTTGTGTGTGTGTGTGTGTGAATCTGTGTGTTATGAGCTGACAGAGGGGTGTAACCTGATCCATGAGGTGCTCTTTCCGTGTGCAAATGAAAACGGGGAATTTTTTTTCTTTCTTTCTCTCTCTTTCCTCAGATTCAAGCTCAAACCATCATCCTGTTTGGTATGTGCCAGGTTGTTTCCTCTCATAAGAACTACAAGGTCACAGCAATTTCCCAAAGTCAGAACTGAGGTCAACAATACTCTACCCTTTCATATCATTTTCAGATGGCAGGAAAAGCAGGCAGGGATTGTAGGAAGAGGAATACATGAGCAACTAAAAATCTGTGAGTATTATGTAGAATTTTGCAGAACTTTTGAGAGCTGAAATAGTTTAATATTAATAGAAAGTAATTATTCTAACTGCAGTATGCAAATACTTGAAGCTGTTGTAAAATCAATAACAATTATATTTTTATTGTACACTGCTGTTTTTTTTTTTTAAATGAACAGACTATACGAGGCATCATTTTGAGCTATTACTTTTATTATTTAGATTTAAGTGTTTTAAAAATGCAAATTATTAGTATTTATTATTTCAATGTTATTACATTGTAATTAATAGTTTATTACACAATGTTTTATCCAGTATAGTCCAATTTTATATTAAAGCAGCCACATCACAAAAGCCTCCTTTCTTGAATGGCACATTGCTGTTTGGTGATCATTTTAGCTCAGAGGCTTCGGCTAAATCTCAGGCCTTAGAATTGGAATTGAGCTTGTGTGGAGTGAGCGCTTAGATTTATGAACTGAAGATGCTCATCTAAAGCAGCAGCAGTGAGAAATGTCAGGAGGCTTCATTTAAAGGATTACAGCACTAATAAGCAGCCTGATCCTTCAGTCTTTATCTCTCGTCTGGAATGCAGAGTCCAGCTGGTTCTCAGACACTCCTGAAGAGCTGCAGATAATTAACACATTAAGGAAAATTCCTCAATGATCAGCACAGCAAACCTGGAGTGTGGAGACCATCAGGTGTTTTGGGGAGAGCTGAATGTTTTATATCGGAATACCTACTAAAAAACGTTCAAGCCCAAATCAAAACAGTCCATCCTTAAGTGTTTATGATGTTCTTGTCCCTTGATAAGTTTGGGTCTCTCCTTCTGAGAAACTGTATATGTTACTCTCTGTAACAAGCCACAAAATCAGATGGGACATACTGTACAGTAGCGCAAACTGAGTAGGGCATGCTATGCACTTGAGTTTAATACTTTAGGTTAGTTATTAAAACACAACTTCAAGCCCAAAGTTCGAGCTAGAGTGAATTGTGCTGCTTGCATTACTGTAGGTCCTGTGCTATTATTGGCAGGTTTTCAAGCTGCACTTACCTGCTGTAGTAGTAAATGCATGCATTTTCTTGTGAATTGCTTCAGTAAGAATAAGTGCCAAGAGCATAAATTTGAATGTACATATTAATTATTTGACTTCAGTAAGGAAACAGTCCTCAAACAGTAAGTAAAAATGTGCAAGTGGCAGAATCACTCTATATTTAGATAGTTTCTAAATTCTCAAACCCATAAGAACTGCTCTGGGTGAAAATATTTTATGGTCAAATTAGCATTTTAGCTTAGTAAATATGCAAGTCCATATTTAATATATTTTTAAACAACCTCCACTTCTGATGATTATTTTACTTTATACTTTATAGATATTTATTACATTTTTAAAATAAGGAGGTTTGTTTTTACAAATGTTCAAATGTATTGCTCATTGTTACGGGATGCATTACCTAATACGGCCTTATTATATAGTGCTTTTTGTTTTGTTTTTTGATGGTGATGATGGGGTGTTTTGCATGTAGTTGAGTTGAAACTAGCAATGAAAACAGAGTATAAGAAATCTGTATTATTAAATATTATTTAAATACTAAATGCCATGACTGACCGGTATCACAAACTATGTGTCTTTGTTAAATGGATCTGCGTAGTGTGCAAAAGGTTCTTTAGCACATGTTAAAGAAATCTGTAAGCAGAATGTGACATGTGTGACAGCCGTGCTAGAGAGCCGAACTCTGAGGGATGGAGATGGCAGATGGTCACGGACCGACCCAAGGTCATCTGGCACCGTTACTGTCTGACCGCTGGATTTGAAACCCAGCACTCCTCTCTCTGCCTCTCTGTCTCTCCCTATCCACACACACACACACACTTCCAAACTTGTAAACTAGGTCAGAGAAAAGCAGGAACATGGCCCTCCTGTCTTCATTTTAACACACACACACTTGCTCCCCACCCATTTTATCCCAGGCTGCTCTTCTGGCTCTTTCATTCAAGCGTGCTTACACACACAGAAACACACACACACAGTTTTGCCTAGAACTCACCTAAATGCTTTTGTTTTTTGGAAATTGCCCTGGCAGAATCCGAGAGGGAGGTGGGACACAATGTTAATGATCTTCTTCAGGCATGGAAATCCCAGCCACACGAATACAGATGCTGCACATTCATCGGTTCTTGTTTTCCTTTTCTGTGAACGAGCCAAAAACAACAACAACAGCAGCAACATGAAAAAGGCAATGCTGTTCCACAATCCTGCAGCTTTGTAGTAAAAAATATAATAATATGTGGTTTATACTATCACACCTAATCATATAAATCTGATTATTACTATGACAAAAAAACAACGGCAGCATTGCGTTCCACTGAGTCAATCTACATTTGCTTTTCTTAGAAACATACCAGGAATATCTAATGACAGCACGTCTCCTGAGACAGAACCTGACACTTTATTGCAGAAGATGTGCGCTGTTCTTATATATTGTTGAAGGTACATTTTCATGAATGCTGCTCCAGTCCTATGAAACATGAGCTCTCCTCTTTAAAACGAACCAAGGAACAATTTAACATTTGAACTCTGATGCGAGTTTGTTATCTAAAGTATTTAAATTTGCCATTAAGAGTGATCCAAACCTTTAAATATACGCCACATTTATTGTTTTTAAAATATACATTTAATATATCATATATTTTTTTTAAACATCACTTTTTCTGCTTTAACTGTAGTTACCATTTGAACCTGCTCTTATGGCAGCTGGTAATTATTTTACACTTTAAGGAAATTAGTGTCCAATTTGTATGAATTTTCAAGTTTTTTAATGATTTCCTTACACTATGCTGACAGTTAGGTTTAGAGATATTCATGTTTACTATTAACTACATATTTATTAAAGAAAATAGTATGTTTCTGTTAGTTCTGTTTTGATATATATATATTTTTTGTTTATATAATGTATGTGTGTGTGTACTGTGTATATTTATTATGTATATATAAAAACACGCAAACATATATATATATATATATATACAGTATATATATATATATATATATATATATATATTGAATAATATATATTATATTGATATAGTAAATACATTTATAAATAATATAAATTATAGAAATATATACATGTAAATGCATTTAATAAATCTTTTATAAATATGTGTGTGTGTGTGTGTGTGTGTGTGTGTGTGTGTGTGTATATATATATATATGTGTGTGTGTGTGTGTGTGTGTGTGTACTGTATGTGTGTGTATTTTAAGTACACAGAGTACAAACACACATGTATTACATACATAAATAATTTTATTTTGGATGTGATCAATCATGATTAATTGTTTGACAGCACTAGTTTCTGTACAACTCACATAGTACAAATGCTTGCAAAACAGTTCAAACACATAAGACTGAGTTATTACTATCTCCGGCTAGTTTCTCGAAGTTAGCGACAGAAATATAGCCCATCTCTGGCCGGATAATGACATGAAGCTGCGTCTTTAGGTACTGATGCTATCTGCCTTAATTCCAAAGCAGTAAAGTCATGCATGGAAAAACATTTTCTTTAAATCTAGCCATCTACAAATATATTTTCTGAAAAGGAGCCATTCAAACAAAACCACATTCATTTCCTGCAGCAGAAATATGCATGTGTCCAGAACACAACACATCTGGAAGTCTTTAAGAACATGCATACACATGACACAGTGTTTGAAACGCTCTGCTGAGGTCACTGGGTGCTTTTTCTTCGTCTTTTGTTTCCTTTTGTTTTCCTTGTATGGATGGATCTTCTCTCAGCTGCATTTGTTATTGTTTCAAACACTCGTGGGTTTTATGCATCGGCCAGGGCACCCATGAAGGCTGGCATGCTTAAAAACATTTACTCCATCACAATAGGGTGGTATCTATACGCAAACACCGATCTCCACAAATGGAGCTTTTACAGATTTGGGAGGTTCAGACGTGTAATGATAAATTTGGATTGGAGATGAGCACAGGGGTCCTGCACAAGACATCATTTTGTTTGAATGCGTATTCACTGAACCATTCTTGAAAGCAGAGTGACACCTAAAGGCTGTAGCCCTCCCCCATCTACACACACACACACACTTTCCCGTTCCTCCATGGGTCTTCTGCAATTCAAGGACACAGTGATTTTGGGTGGAGAAAAGTGATGAGCTTTAACTTTTCTGTATCTGAGAGCTCCGAGCACTGGTACGGGGCATCAAATTCCTTCCCCCTAATGACTTGCCTCGGGCGGGCTCGAGGTAAAGCGCTGGTTTCATCTCTCGGTAGCTCCATCTGATTGGCCAGCGGGAATAGTCTGCCGTGTGCATGTTCCCCAGCCAGGGATTGCCACTGCGTAGACTATTGTGTCTAGATAGCAACACTTTTGGCAGTGGAACTTCGAGTCGCAACGGTATGCCTCTTTAGAGCAGTGCACTTTTGATTGTACATGTAAATACACAGATATGTGTGGTATTGGTTCAGACCTGGCCTTGTTGTGAATGATTGCAGCATCGGCGTGTTTAATTCAGTCAAAATCTCCAAAGCTCCAGTGGTCAACAACAATGAAGTGTGTGCGAACTGTCAGCGGGTTTTAATTAGCGGGATTACAGACGCACAGCATGTGAGATGGTGATTATTAGAGCCGACACAAAGATACACATCGACAAACCCTCCTTTGAACATCCCCGCTCCCCTTTGTGCTTTGACTGGCGTTTCATCACCTGCGAATATTCATCAGTGGACTGAAGAAAAGCTACTGTTAATTCTCACAGAATTTGGGGGGGTTTATTATTACCGAGGCTAAATGTACCTCAACATTACGGTCATTCCATCGCACTCATGGGGTCTCGGTTACCCACGGGTGTTGATTTGGATTGGATTAGGACTTCAATGGGCAGTGAACTTTCAGTAGGACTGGTCCACACAGATGAGTGTGTGCATGAACAGTAAAAAAAAAAACTTTAACCTTTAAACCTTTAAAAGAATTTTGTAAAGCTACTTGTGGCTATAGGGTTTTTAGGTAAATGTTTAATTACACAAGTGTGAAGCCTGACCACAAAACAGCCATAAGTACCATGGATATATTTGTACAGCATATGTTTTAAACATGTGCATTTTTATAAAACTCAGTTATAGGCGATTTTCTCAATATTTAGATTTGGGGTTTTTTCTTTTTCTTTTTGCACCCTCAGATTCCAGATTTTCAAATAGTTATCTCTTGACCAAATTGTACTAACAAATCATACATCATTGTAAAGCTTTTTAATTCAGCTAAGATGATGTATACATCTCAGTTTCCAAACACTCACCCTTATGACCATTGTTGTGGTCCAGAGACTTATAGGCTTCTATCTAACTTCTAGCAATAGTGTTGTATGTTAACATGTAGTGAAATCAGGATTTTAGTCAATTCTCTTTCCAAAATTAAATTACACAATTATCCTATTTTTGCTATGGTTTAGCAGTGCTTCAAACAACTAATACATCCAAATTACACCAACATACATTCAAGCATAAGTGAACTATATAATAAACAATTTTCAGCTGTGTTTTCAGAAATGTGTTGTATCTTACCTTTTACATGTTTGCTGTTTCATGCTGTTTAAATAATACATATTAGATACACTATTTGTAAGTCTTTAGTGTGCTTTCGCTATTAATATCTCTTGTCGAGTTCTCTCAGATTAATTTCAGCGGAAATGATCAGTGCAACACTACATTAATATCCCAGCTTGAATCCAAGAAATGTGAGAAATTTACTGCCCTCTTTTTATCAGTGGAACTAATGGCCTCATATGGTGTCTTTGTGCCATTTTAATTGTTGTCATAAATATTTTGAGTATCTCATCTAAAATATGATATACTCTCAAAATGTGCAGATTACAAGCGTAAAAATAGATGGAAGTGTTGAACAAAGTTATCACACCAAAAAGAGTCACTCAAAATGATTAAATAAATGTGTCCCGATGCCTTTTACATAGAAGATTTTGTTATCTTAATGAACAAATTTCACTGTTTGATTTGCACGTGTGCCAGCAAAATTGTTTGCCAGCATTTTCTTTTTTGTTTTATTCATCTGTTCAAAGTCCTCAAATTCAGATGTGAATGAGAAGAAAGCTAATTAACTAGCTCATCAGCACGGGATTGGAGTGTTTTCTTCGACAGAGAGAAAGAGTCGAGCTGGACGCAGTATTGTTCAACGGAGAGCAGCTGAGTGTGTGTGTGTGTGTGTGTGTGAGAGAGAGAGAGCGGGAGAGAGCATGTAAATCCAAATGTTAAGACTAAAAAGACATTCAATAAAATAAGGTGTGACTCAGATTAAATAAGACCTAAATTAATTATTTCTTTTTAAATAGCCCATTACAAAATAGGTTTATTTTCAATTGCAATTATATTTTATACAGAACAAAAATATGTTTTAATCAAAATAATAATTATAACTTAAAGCATATACACAAACACATAAATACCCACAATGCACACCCACGATCAGTGTGTGCTGGTGATGTTGATAGTGGTTTATTGTGTGTACCAGGCTTCCAGCTGAGCCAATTTATGACATAAAATCTACCACCACATAATTGTGCATCTGCATATGGAGCTTATGAGGCAAAATTCATTTCATTATTAGAAACACATTTTGCCAGGTGTGCTCTGAGCTGCACAAATAGTTACACACACACACACACACACGTAACCTTTCCTTTTGTCTTTGGAGACACCCACATAATCAGAATTCTCCTCCATCCACAATTTACTCCATTATTGCTTTTAAATTCACCTTTTTAATTACCAAGATTTATTTAAAATACATTTGTATGTATACTTCAATTTCATTAACATTAACATTAATAGACAAATCACATACTTGCATAAAATTATAATTAAACATTATTTAGTTTAACATTGTATTTTTATTAAGCACATACATATGCAATTTTTTTTTTTTTCATTTTATAATTGTTTTTTCACTAGGGCTGTGATATTAATATGGTGTTTATATCTCTTATATCAGCCAGAGCATGTGGATGTTGGCCTTGATGTGATCTACAGATTACAAATATCATAGCAAGTGGTTAATATAATGAGATGTATTTTACACAACTTAATACTTAAACATACACAGGATGTCTGAAATTAATATTAATAAATAATAATAAAATCAAAATGCTTATTTTACAAAATATAAGTGCAACTTAATTCAGCCAAACAAGCATTGCTGTCACATAATAATACCCTAAATTGTACATTTATATATAATTATATTATATATATATATATATATATGTATGTGTAAGTGTGTGTGTGTGTGTGTGTGTGTGTATTTATTTATTTTAACTGTTTAAAATATTAGGCAAATGGAAGTCACATACTTATTTATTTATTCCTTCATTCGTTTGTTCATTGATTTATTTTAATGTACTAAATTAAAAAAGATTGTTTTTATTTACCATCATGGCACTTTAGCTTTGATTTTTTTAACTGATGTTAAACATTTAAATGCTTGTTTATTTTGTGTGTGTGTGTCTGTTGGCATGTGTTTTAAAAAATAAACAAAAGCCTTATTTTATTCGTTATATTGTGAAAAAAATTTTGTTTCTTCAAATGAACCCTGGTCCCTTCTTGGTCAGTGTTGAGTGTCAGTCCCCTCTTAGTAGCATAGACATGTATGTATGTGTGTGTGTGTGTGTGTGTGTGTGTGTGTTTAGGTGGAGATGTCTAAAGAGGAACAGAGAGTTTACAAGAGCTCATACTAGTCACCACTGCAACACGATGGATACATTATTAAGTATGGCTTCATCACATTCTCTCTGTTTCTCGGGGACTTATTATTCCCAGCTTTTTTAATGAATAAGAAGGGATAGGATGAAGATGATCAGGGTTTGATTTATAGAACCGTTGCAGAGAACACCACCATCTGGTACACTCTGGTACTACATCAAAATGCTGCCAAAACACAACTGCCACCAGCCTGATCATCACACACACACTTTGCTTTGCTTCACAGGGCAAAGGGGCTCCTCGTTCACACACATCCAGCTGTATGGAGTAAACTTTCTTTGCTGATCTTTGCAGTGTTTGTGATTTTGTCATCCTGCAGTCGTTTCTGCACGTTCTTCAGAAAGATGCCAAAGATATCAGTGCAAACCTCTCGATAAAACTTTTTTTGTTTGTTTAATAGCATATCGGCTGTCATATCGGTACTTATTAAGCAGATATCAATGCCTTTTGACCATAATTGAATCCCTTAATCCTGCCTAATCTGTCATCAACTTTATAAAAAAAAAATCATTTTATTAGATATTTAAAATATTCACAATTTCTCATTCTTAGGCTCATAGATTTCCTCAAATCCCTGACCGTAAAATGATACTTTGGCTCATACTGTCCCACACGGTTGTTTATGACAGGAATGATACCTCAAATCATGTGGCTTGCTGAGAAGAGGTGTTTTAGCAGTTTTTATGAGCAGACTTACAATCTCCATCTGGTGAAAATATGATGAACGAGTGGGGAAAAAAATCACATGGCTTTTTATTGAGCCAAATCTAGAGGCCACTATATCATAGACTTTTTTGACTTAGACAAGTGAGCAAACACCTAACTACCCAGAACACCTTAGCAACCACAGAGCAATCATCTGGCAAAGAGCTTTGCACCACCAAGCACAACTCACTTCAGAAAATCAGACGAAATCTACTTTCCTGCATAGATGATGTTTCATCCAGATTTTGAAGCAAAATACGGCAATAAAGTTGAGATGAGAGTTCCAGTTAGCTTTGGTGTTTATGGGCTGGGTGGAGTGGATGGTTCTGGGTGGAGTTTGTGGGATGGGATGCGTTTATGGTTCACGTGGCGGATAGAATGGTATAGGGTTTTCTGTGACCTCACTGAGTATTAGAAACGCCTACACCTGTTTCTGTTCTGTGTGTTTACGCTGGAAATGTCTCATTTTATATATCATTTACAGTGAACATTACCGCAAAGATCTTCTGCCATCGGGCCAATAAAATGGTTCTGGGTGGGTAACTGCATTAAACAGTCTTTGGGTGGGTCGTGGAGCTTAGCGGTTAAAGATCTAGGCCAGTAATTGAAAGGTTGTAGGTTCAAACCCCAGAAGGGTTTATTCATGAAATATCACCATTGTGCCCTTGAGTAAGGCACTTAACCTTGGGTTACGTCAGGAGACTGTTCCTGTAATAATAAGTATGAAATTAATTAGTATTTCTTTGGCTCTATATGTCCTTTTAATAGCAGTGTTGAGAAGCTAGGATTAATACTACTGCTCGCATTTTAATGGTGTGACAGTAGCTGAGAGGGTTTTCAAATTTATTCAAATGTATTTATTTATATGCAATTATATATGAATGAATTAATGAAGGACACAATATGTAATGTCTTCTCCCTTGTGTTGTGAATGCAGCTTTATTTTATTACTGGTTCATTTAGATGGTTATTTTTAATATATGATATAGAAATCTTAATCTCTTAAGATTTTAACTCTCTCTAAAATCTTAAAAATTTGTGGCATTGTATATAGTTTTTGTAGTAAAATAAAGGTTTAGTAAAATGTTGTTGGTTGTCCTATGTTTATTTATTTGCATTAAATGGTGTTGCAATTATTGCAAAAGTATTACTGTATAGTTCAAATTCTTGTTTTCATGCTTGATAAAGAATTATAACTTTATTGAAAACTTTTTTGGTCACACTTTTATTAGGTGGCCTTAATTACTACATACTCACATCAAAAAATAAGTACAACATGCTTATTGTTGTCATATTGGCCAGCTGTTATTGAGGTGGGATACGGGGGTTTCACTTTATTTTTGATGGTCCCAAATAACATTGTACCTAGATATCTACTAACTCTCAATAGAGTGCTAGCAGAGTATTAGTAGACTGGTGGGGTTAGGGTTAGAATAAGTTGATATGTACTTGGAAAGTTACTTATAGTCAGTAGAGCG